>JALDQB020000023.1:912500-972500 GCA_024416835.2 Perccottus glenii | reverse complement strand
GATGTTAAGACAAAATCTACAAAAAAATAAAATAAAAATGCAAATATTATGAGAGTACAAGTCCACAGACAACAGATGAGTGAGGTTTAAATTTAACAAGGAACTGGTAAACGGAAGGCAGCAGCCACTGTTTGAGTCAGAATAATCAGAATCCTGACGGTAAGGGCTACATACACTATTTTGGTTTGGGTTAGTAATATGTCTGTTATTCTCAGTGCTCACTAGTGTCTTGATGCTGCATGACACAGATCTGTACATTTAACATTTGCACATCACTTCAAAATTACAGGAAAATGCTCATGCTTCTGCTGATGATGACAAAAGACTGAAAATGTATTTAAAAGCCAAGTGTAAATCTACTGGGAACTATCTAACTTATAACTTACAAATAATGAAATACTGGACTTTTACAAATGGCTTAGAATAACATTGTATCTGTAATCTATAGATTAGATGTGCTATTTTTTTGGAAATCACTTCCAAAAGTGTCCCCAAAATTTGTCAATAAACATTTGCTTGCATCATGCATGTGCATAACGCATCAATACATATTTTTAGAAAGAAATTATGATGAATTATAATAAATGATTTGATAATTTTAGTTTCAAATCACATTCAATTAAACAAAAAGTACAAAGTCAGTCACAAAAGGTCTTTTTGTTTACAATGAGCTAGCCAAACTAAAAACAGACTGTACAAATTGTACAAATTGTTTTTGTGTTTTCTTTATTTCTATAAAAATTCTAATTGTCAGAATAAAAAAGAAAAGTTTTAAAAGTTGTAAAAATGTATCCCAAGCTTGAGTGAGTTTAATGAAAGTGTGCAGCCGTCGTGCTGCTGACAAGCTGCATCTGAAACAAACTGCTGCTATTTTGGACTTTTCTTCATTAAAGCCATTAGTGTTTCATAAAGCTGTGCAAGTGTCCTCGCACTAATTAGGTGTCTATATTTCTATATCTCGTTATTGAATTTATTTTATATTGTGCTTAATAGTAAATAGTGTTTGAATTTTAAAGCACACCTCTTGGGTGCAACATAAAGGAGAATTTTTAATCACATTTTCTGTAACTGAAAAGAACCCCCTTTTTTTTCCCTACAATTCTTCCGAATGTGTCCTAATGAGTTTGCAGGATTCTTAAGCAGATACACACTGATTATTTTTATGATATATATTTATTTTTTCCATGACTGTATCTGCGCTCCACTGGGGTCCCAGCAGGAGACTGTCCAAAATAAGAGATGGGTGAAGGGCGGTGCAGGCGATCATCAGTGCCATCATGGTGAGGGCAAAATAACATCAAGCGAGCGAGGGGGAGGAAGAGGAGGGTAGTTGATGATAGCGGTGGACGGTTGCCTTGGTAACCTTTTTATGTTATTTATTTTATCATTATTTATTGACGGGGGCTCGGTGATGTACCTGCTCACAGGCGATGGAACCCCCCCCCTGCACATCCCGTTTCAGCGTGGCTTGACAATTAAGACCTGGGTGACTGTAGCCAGGGGTTAATACCGCTCATTAAAAGAACTAGGTCATTAGTGAAGAATCAAGGCTCTTAAGGCGGCAGGGGATGGGGGTTGGGGGTGAGGGGGAGTTGATGGAGAGCAGTGTAGTAAACTATGGTGAACACGCAGCCCCTTACATTAATTAACCTCCCTATTTCCTTGTTGGGGAGGTGTGCATGGGATACGGGGGGAGAAATCCTCCGTTATCATATATGCACATGGCTGTACACCAATTAATTGCAGACAGAAAAAAATAAATGAAAGCTAGTTTACAGTCCTCCCTGTGGTCAGGCCATGTTCCTGTGTGAGCCCAAGTTACATTATTTCAGAGAGATGAAGGGTGGAGGGAGGGGGGTGTCTAATGTCTGTATGATGAGTAAAAAGGGTATTAAAATTAAGGAGGGAATCATGGCAGAAATCAGCCTTTGCTTTACCACAGGGGAAAGGAGCAAATAAAAGGCACGGAAATGAAAATAAATAAGCTTGGCTAATACCTCACCTTAAGGAGCTGGGCCCAGCTGAACCGGGGCGTTGCGCACGACCAGAAAGTGTTTACGGACTTTATTTATTAAGCAGTTACACAGGCTGTTTGACCTTCAGTTAGGAGAGATGGTGTTGACTGAACAGGCATTTTTAAACAAATAGAAAACTTGACACATTATTGTTTATTATTATTGTATAGATTGAAAATGTGAGGAAATTGTGGTAATTTAAGAAATACCACATACAATGTAGCTTGACCGTAAAAGAAAAAAAGAAGTGTAAACATAAACTTGGAAATTAAACCAAAGACCAAACCAAACAAAAAAACATTATTTAAATAAAAATGTAATTGTAACTGTTATCCTATAACCATAAACAAAGAAAATTCCTGACCCTGTTTTTACATAGGAGCGGGCTCAACGCCCATTGGCTGAAGTGACAGAAAGTGCCACAGCGGATCAGGCCTACCCAGAATTAAACTGGCCGAAGACGGTGTGACGGATCAACTCGAGTCAGGTCAACTGGCAACATTGGGCAGCTGCAACAACAACTATACGTTGTGTAGGTGGCTAGGTTGATGCCTGTTCAAAACACATACTCACTAAGTCACGTGAGTAATGTTTGTGTTAATGTTAACATTTTTTCTCCCAAGGAAACTATCCTCCAGTATAGTAGGTTTGAGATTAGACAGAATCGTCTGTGACAGATAGCATTGGGTGAACTCTCAGGTTAACAAGCGTGATGCATTGACAGCTGGTTTGGACTTGACTTTGCAATTGTGAAGTTTCACAGCAATGACTTTGTCTTAACGGTTGCATGTGGTGGTCTCTGGTTTCTCTGTTTGTCGGCAGAATAGCTTAGCCGTAGCCTGAACAGTTACAACTTTACGTTTGTTTTCCTCTGAAATGAAACAGCTGAATCTTTCAAGGTAAAGAAAAAAATATATTTTTGCCAGAGTGGTTTAGACAAAACTGTGTAAGTAAAATTTCAATTGACATCATATCCTGTAACTAACAAGTCTTTTATTTCATTTATTTCAGTCAAAAGTTTTACTATGTCTGCAACAACTATGTTGTCTTGTAGCCTAAACCTGAAAATAATATTTAGTATGTTTTTACCTTCTTATTTCAGATCATGTCCAGTCTACACTACAGTTAGAGAGTACAGCTGTACTTTCCTGGAACCTTCAGACTTACTTTCATGTCCCACAACCTGTTTGTAAAAGGATCAACCTGCTGCATGATATGACAGACGCTCTCATGGTCAGTAAATAAGAAGGAAAACACTGTGACATACCTGTGACATTTTGATGTATTCAACCTTTCCAGAACTGCTCAGTACATTTGTGCTTCAATAAAGCGTGGTTGTAAAAATGTCGGTAGATTTTTAGAGTTGCCAATTAAGCTATAAATGCATTTCTTTATACAGTGAGAAGAAGCCGAAGTACCTGGAGAGAACCCACAGTAACACGTGGAGGACAGGCAGACTCCTCACAGAAAGACCAAGAGTTGACTGGGTTCTGAACTCACAACCTTCTTGCTGTGAGGCAGGAGCTAACCACTATGCAACGTGCACCCTCAAAAATATATTAACCATAAAATCAGAGCTGTCAAAGTACAATTGCTGCATGTCGTTGCTTGATGGGCTTTTTAAGGGTTTGCAGAGTTAAATGTAATGAATGTCAAAAAGGTTTAAGTAAAAGCATCTGGACTCAGTTTTCAAGGTGAAGACGTTTCGTCTCTAATTCCAAGAGACTTTATCAATTCTGAGATCAACTGGTAGGAGAGCTGAGCTTATATCTCTAGAGGGAGGGGTTTGACCTGAAACTAAACCTGATGGACCAGGCTGTTCTGGTCCATCAGGTTTAGTTTCAGGTCAGTCAGTGAGATGATGAGAGCGCATTTTCTACGTAAATAGTGACTTCTTCTATGTCTGTTACTGTTTTGCTCTCCACAGTTTGTCACAGTGCACTGTTTGGGGCCTGGGCAGTCTTGTCTTTAAAAAAGTACCAAATCTATCTCTTAAATGACTGCTCTACAAGACCCAGTGGTTTAAAGTGTGCTACAGCAGGACTTCTTCTGACTCTTTATATACTACTGTCCTGGTAAAGTCCTGAATTTGTAGATGCATCCCCTTCATAAGACATCCTGAGACCGATTCACGTGAACCTAAATAAAATGGTAATTAGTCTGCTGTTGGTCTCACACACACTGACGGATTCCTTTAATTTGTGTTATGCAATCTGTTAAACCAAATAAATACATGTCGGCAATACATTTTTGAAAGGTTTTCATGACAATATGTGCTTCATATTGATATTGTCTTATAAATATTGTTTTTATGGTCATTTCTGTTTTCATTATTGAAAAACAAATGTTCTGTAAACAGTCAGACATAGTTTAGTTCCGAAGTTGCCTTTTAATAGATAACTGATTCATAAAAGTATTTTTCTTGAGGTTGATGCGATGATTCCAGGTAACTAAGTAGTTACACAAGTTTTCAAAGATGTTGCACAGCATGAGCACCATGTCCACGTCAGTATTTCTTCTGTAGTATTTCTTCTGTAGTATTTCTTCTGTAGTATTTCTTCTGTAGTATTTCTTGATTTAAAGGCTGTTTCTCATGTTACGCTCGTTAAACGGAGATTGTCTGGATCAACTGGTGACAGCGCTGTTTACTTTGTGTTACAATCCACAAACCGTTTTAGAATCAAAGCCGTCTACATTTGTTCTTTCTCATCAACACAAAAACAGACATCATTACAGACAGGTATGCCGTAAATAGAATCACATCAATGTCATTTGAGACAAAATAATACCTATATTAAGAGATTTGTGAAAGTGGGGTCCTAAAGAAGCATGCCCACAAAAGCATCTGCTTGTCGCCAGATAACTGGCTTCGCCAGATGATCCGTCACACCTATGGAGGCTGTAGAGATGGAGTTTTGTGCATCGGGTAGCTGTTCCCACACCTGCAACCTTAACCCTAGAAGTGAAGTGAAAACCTATGAGAATAATGATTGAACAATGATTTCAATGTTTAGATTTGGCATAGCAACAGTTTTCTTTACATATTTTTATTGTTATTTTTAAATGTATTAATTATTATCACTATTGTTAATACAAATAGTGATATGGGTAAATGCAACAATTAGAATTACTTGAAGGAAGCAGGTTAACATGTACTGATGCTGGGAGAAACAGACGCTGAAACTTGCAAAGGCTTTCCTAGAGTGACTGATCTCCGTCTTAGGCCAGTTTACTTCTGGTCCGCTGTGGCCAAACTTCCTGTCACTTCAGCCTATGGGCACTGATCCCGCCCCCTGTAAAAACAGGGTCAGCAACAAATGAATCGTAAGTGTAACTTGTGAATTGAAAAAACAGAAGGAAGACAATGAAAAGTTAGTTTATATATTTTTTTTTTTTTTTACATTTCTGAAAATATTTTCTGTGTTTACGGTTATAGGGTTACAGTTACAATTCTATTTTTTACGTTTACAATTCTTTGTTTTCATTTACGTTCAAGTTGACCCTAGATTGACGTCGTACTATACCATTTAACAGTTTACTTAAATAAGTTTTTAGATTTCGACTTGCTTGCACTTCAAATATCATTGATTATTAAATTAGTTTGGAAACTGTTTCTCTGACCTTTTTGTGTTCTTGTTTCTTCAACCTGGGTTAACATAGCTTTTACAAATGATTCACAGATTATGTAGTATTTTAATAACTTTGATGCTACAAACCCGTTTAACATCAGATTTCCGTTTCTTTTTAAGACTATGAAATGCTACCAACACTTCTTGAATGCAGCATGAGACTAAGCAGAGCTGGGTTATACTCCAGTTAAACGGCCTAATCAAGTAGTGAGCGTAGACAGACTAAACTGTGAATGCAATGTCAGTTAAAGGTGTGGCAGGCAGACAAGTGAGGATGGGAACCATGTTAATTGCATCTAGTGCTACCGTGGGTGAAGTTAGTTCTGACGTTAGTCGAAGGATATTTGGCTTCGTAGCCACAGTGACAAATTCTCCCCGAACTGTATCCAGCCTTCAGAAACATGGCAGCAGATGGGTTATGTAGAGACTCCATGACAATACCTTGCCAAAATGTTTTAAAACTAGCATCAATAGCAACCAGGGTGCTCACAGCCCTGTTGCTTTTTTGTGACCAATCAAAGAACATCCATTAGACACTGATATATGAATGACATTCACAGACAGGAGCTCTCTTCTATTTGATCCATCAAATATTATCATTAAATTATCTTTAAAGAATCCATCCAATCCATAAAGAATCATTAAAGAATTTATTCATTTTCACGCAATATTTTCCTCATCCCCTACAGGTCTGGCAGATATACACTGTTTTTAATACACTTTTTTGCAATGTATTTGTTTTGGTGTTGTGTACGTGGCCCCCAAGATGTGCTAACAACAAGTACAGGTCATGTGAACAATTGCACACACAACTATTCAATCTGAAGATTGGAGCTACTATCCCTTTAAGCTGAGCTGTTCTGTTAAATAGCTTTTGACCATAATTTTGTGTAAAGAAAAATATACTGCAAAAGAGTGTTGTTATTATGCTAAAAAAAACTAGCACCAGCCTGTAGACACTAGTAAATCAAGGGGAGTTTTAGAAATAAGAAATTGGTGTGGGGATGACTTTATAAACTATTAGGCCACAAAATCTGAAGTGGCTTTGTGTTTGCTCCATTGTCTATTTATAAATTGAATATATCAAATTCCTACTTTTTTTTTCATATACAAACCTGTGTTTGGCAATAACAATAAAATTGTGTAAATGCTTTGTGCATTTAAACAAGACAGTCAGTTAGTACCATAGGACAATAACACACAGATCTTGATAGATACCTTCTTTCCTGTGCTAAATGTGGAGAAAAAGAGTTTGGAGAGGGGGTGGAGGTAAATTAGCCCTAATGTCAGACCCGTGTCACAGTGTTTTTATCTGCTAATTTCTCAAGCGTCATAATGAGACATTACTGAGCGATGGAGCGATTTGAATTTAAATGATATAATACTTGAGATAGGCCTAATTCACCCATACATATTTAATCTGACATATTATCTGGCTCCTCTGATGCCTTGATGTGATATGACAGGTCAGCCCCTGCACGGAGCAGCAGCTAAAGAAAAGGGCGACAAAGAAAAGTGCAGAAGAATTGACTCTTTGCATTTAGAGCCACTTTAGACCGCACGTGGTTGGTCTGTGTGCACAGATATACACCAACTAATTGGTCCGCATTCGTTTTCTTTAATAAGGTCTTGAGCTTTTTGTGTACATTGGTCTAAAAGGTGGTCAGATCTTACTTGTTATAGTGTGAACAAGACAGATGACATATAATCATATGGTTTTAAATTTTGTTCATGTCATCAGTATAATCTCTGAAGCGAATTCAGACCTGATAGCAAACTATGTGACTTATTACTTTGTTAAGACCATTTTACTAACTACAACTAAATGATATTTGCACTAGGTGTTCCTTTGTATATATATTATTCAAAATCACAATATAATCTAATTCAACACAACAGATGTAAATAGGAAAAGACATAAGATTGTGAAAGAATGTCAACCATGAGTTTGGAGAGATTGTAGAATCATGCTATTTGTTTTACATTTTATGCTTCAACAAAGAAACTTGCTGACCCTTTTTTCTGTCTGTGTCCTGACTGTCGGAATGTCTGACCATGTTTGAGGCCGTTCACACAACACACTTGTTTTCCCCGAATCTGTTGCAGATTGGCCTCTCATTCACTCTACAAAACTTTCTCACTTTTGAATCTGGACGAGGAGGGGTTTTGCTGCGGCTGCTGCTTTTCTGTAAACTGGCATCATCTCTTAAAATGATGATGTCATAGGCATGAGATGCATGCGCAACCCACGTCTGAAGAAGTAGCTGCCATATAAGCTACATAAGCAGATACTGGCCGGACTCACACAAGTACAAAGTACTTATTTAAATACAGCAGAGAAACAAGGTATTACATTTATTTGTATAGTAACTAATAATAATAACTTTTTAGAATGCAGTAAAGAATGAAAAATGGGACACTACTTTTATCACTGACACTCAGTCAGTGATAACATGCTATTTATGAGAAAATATGAAAAATACAAAATAGCTTTATTATTATTATTATTTTTTTTTGTATTTTTAAATTCCATCTGATGTGGTTCATTACAGATCATGCTCTCACATTCATCTACTAGAGCTATTACATCAGCTACCACATACAGCTTTCCTTCAAAACCTTAAACTAACATTATAATAAGGCCCACACTGGCAGGTACTGCAGCTGTTAACACAGAACAAAGCTCTAAAACATATCAGCGCTCACCTCTGTTATCATCTCTCCCATGTAGGCCATAACTGGCCGACTGTGCTCTTTTGCTACAGAATAATTGAAGCTATAGGAGGCTAGGAAATAAGAGATTTGCTCAATTAACCAATATGGGCCAGCTGAGGACAGCACCTGTGCATATTGGAGCCCCGGTGTTTTTTTGCAGATAACATGGGCGATTACCCTCCGAAGTGTGTCTGTTCCGTCCCCTACCTGGTACAAGGCAGGGAGCGGCACACGCATCTGCACTGGCTTTAATTGCTCTCTTGGTGTTAATATGCTCTCCTGTTTGGAGTGTTTAATTTTCGCCCGCCTGGTGTAATGATAAGCAGATCGCTGGCTGCCAGTTTTTAACAGTTGGACAAAAATCCTCCTTGTTCTGTGAACCTGGAACTCAGCAGAGCAGGAAGACATGGTTTCTCTATAAATGACGAGAGAAACTAACTGCTTACATTCAGCTGTGTTTTACTGCGGCTACTATAACCTTAGAGCAGCTGAGGGACACTTCAACACAGGCAATAAAACTATAACCATATACATTTATGCAATTAATACAAACTTGAGATACAAAACAAATCTATGGCTGTTGTTTTAACTGTTTGCCTCTCAAATCCTTCCCTATCCTTCAGGTGGATAAAGTACATTCTCACTGCTCCACTCAAGGAGCAGGTCATGGGCAGATAATGCTGACAATTAAATGTAATCAGATTTTTTCTTGTTTTCACATCTGTTATTTGTTAGTACAAAAATCTATTTATTTATGCTGTGGATAAAAAAGCCTCTAGTTTAACTGTTACACTGGTTTAGTCTTCATATAATGGCTTATCTCTACGGTCATCTCTGCATTTTTAAACTGATTAAGGCTTTGGAAAAATCATAGTAATAATTCACTATCATACCTGTTGCAAATTCACCATTAATGGCTCCGCTGACCACTCTCGCCAAAAAAAAATGCAAACCCTGAAGCTGATAATTAGACCCTGCCCTTCCATGTCTCTGACATTGTGTGAAACCAGATCAAATGATAAAACACACAATCTTAATCTTCAAATTCGCCATGTGCACAGTCAATTGTGTCCTAGTTCCTTCGCACAAACAACATAGATCATTTTTGTTAGCAACATTGGCTCAAAAAGCAAAAAAAGTTGCTTAGCAGATGTCAGTTTTTGTGTTTTTCTCTGTGGTTTTCCTTTGCTCGTGCATGGATCTTATATCAAAGAAGGCTTATCTGAATAAAGTGCTTAAAAGCTTTTCAGACGCCTGGTGATCTGAACAATTTTTGGCTTGATCTGCAGACTAAACAAACCATAATGATGCAAGCTTGTGTAAAGATGTACACAGCAGTCAAACAACAAATGCCGGCACTTGATGTTTTTATTAATGTTTTCTCTTCTTCTTTTGCAGTATTTTCGATGTCTACAGGGTTATTTCTGTGTACTCTCCTGCAGAGGTGCAAGAGAAAGGACAGGCTCAAATTCATGAATAAAAATAGAGAGAGAAATGTCTCATCCTGTTTCTGTCTTGGACTAAGAAGCTCAAATTTCCCTTGGGATGGGTAAGGGGATTGCAGTATGTTCTATGCAAGATAATCAAAAATATTCAAATAATCTTTCAGTTCAGTTGGGGAAAGACAACAATCCTGTTAAAAAAGGTGTATTTTCTAGGACAATATAATAAGCTGTCTGTAACTCCTGCAGTTGCAAAGTAAACTCAGCAATGGCATTAAGTTTTTAACACAGTCTGTTTTTAACAAGGTTGGATGTGTGGAGAGAGTTAGTAGACATCCTCTCAAGACCTGCCCGTCTCATTTTGATGCAGAGATAGGAGCGTCAGGGCTGCTCTCTGAAGTCACAACTTCTGGCTCACATGACGGGAGGCAGACGTGGCGAGATCCACACTCTAAATCCAATCAAAAGACCTGAATTCTATTTGTTTTGTTTCAAGGGAAGACGACAAAGGGGGCCTCAAGGTCTTCTTCAAGATGGCTCTGAAGCCTGAGCGCAGAGAAGCGACCATGGAGACGGAGACAGAGGGAGGACCGAGTCTTTCAAGTGGCCGTCCTTGGTGGGACCTTTGCCGCAGTGCCAGGTACACAGCTTTTAGGATGGAGGGCAGAGGGGGAGGCGCGGACTGTTTTCATGTTGCTGCGTAGTTGGGAGTTATTAATATTCTCAAAGACAGAATTTTCTCCCTAGGATTGAAATAATGGATCATACTTAAAAGGGGAAGAACTCATTTCAGGTTTTAATACGGTAAGCCTGTTGGAACCAATTATTGGAGGTGCTTTGCCATTGTCATCTTGCATTTCTCCTTGAGGAGATTAACTGGCAATGCTGAAAAGGCCTCACAGTATCCAGGATTGTATTCATTCCGAGAATCTGCCTGAAATGGAATATATTTCATGATTTGTGTGTGTGTGTACTGTACGTCTGTGCACGTTCTAAGTTCCAACGTGTTTCACGTATTTTGGCTTCATATTCTACCTAATTATTGCAATTTGATCCTAAAGCAGGAGTGGCCTAATCCTCTGCTGTACTGCAGAAATCCTGTTTCAGAAACTTTGGTAATAAATTTGGCCTGTTTTAATAGAGACTGGGAAAGTAGCAGCGTGACAGCAGAAGGATGGCCTCCCTGGGAAGCTCCCCTTTTCTCTCATAATCACAGTGACGTGAGGAGACAGTGGAAGCAACTCACTCAAAGTTGGAAAAAAGTTGTAGTTGGAAGAAAGCTGTAAGCCTGCTGTTCCTTACCTCATGGCCATCATATCTTAACCACAGTGCAGGAGACGTGTGCTGGCCTGGCCATTCAGAACAGCTTAAACTATTTAATATTTTTAAGCCTGTACTTTTTTGGTCTCTGACATATAGGACATATCTGACTAATTGTGTGCCATTATCTTGCATTTAATTATCAGACAGAAATTAGAGAGTGAAGGGGGGTGACAGACAGCAAACAGACATGACCTGATAACTATATCGAATCATTTTAATTTATTTATTTTTTCTGGTACACAATGTCTCACTTCTAACATGCCAACTTACATGATGTAGGGTGTTGTTAATCACAATTTTCATCTTTTATCACATAAGGTCATTAAATGTGCCACCTAAACCTATCTACAGGCTTTTGTTATTGTCTGATCCCCTCCCCTCTCCCACCAGTGCCAGGAGTGAGCATTGTTCTCGGATCATTACTTCCCCAAGAAATTTAAGCGCGGGATGCAATTTAATTTTTTTTTCCTGCCCAAATGCAGTCTGTCATTAGAAATCCTTGCTGTCATGCTGCTGCCATTTTTGGTACGCAGTGTTTGTTGCCTCATTTCTTTTAATTTTATCTCCATTAGCTTAATTCTTTTTTAATATTTTCATCTAACGAACTTTACAGTCCATTTTGTCTCACTGTCTTGCTAAGCGAGTTTTATGAAGCAGGCAGTTGGCTTTTCCATTTGAGAGCGGACGAGCGCGAGGCTGGGGAGGAGAGACGGGGTAATCGAGGAGTGCCTAGTGCTTTTGTCAGCTTATTTTTGGCATCTTAGCTAGCAGTTCTGCTTCTTTGCCTTGATTATACAAGCAAACAACTGCATGAAGTTCATTAACAATAAAGCACAGGCTAATTAAGCTGAGTCCCTTAGACAAACCAGCGTTGTCATCTCGTATTTGCTCACAGCTGATTGAGCTGTTACACACTTACCATCTCTCATCTGTCTCCTTTCTTACAAAAGTTCATATATGAACACTGACCTTGCCCTCCATGGCGGTCTTATCCATCCAAGCTCGGGTCCTCTACCAGAGGCCTGGGAGCTTGACGGTTCTGCGCAGTGTCTTGGCTGTTTCTAAGACTGCGCTCTTTTGGACTGAGTTGTCTGGTTTTGTTCATGGGATTGATGGTGGCCCCATTGCTAAATTGGTATCCATAGCCAGTCTTGGTGATTATTTGGCTGTGGGGGTTCGGACCTATGCAGAACAGCAGTGGGGACAGAGCATCTCCTTGGTATATGCCACATATGCCACATTTGATGGACACTTGTGCAATTGGCTTGCAATTGGCCTCAAGGGTGATCTTCCACAGCCTCATCAAGTTTGCAATGAATGCTCTTAGAGTCCAGTTGATGTTTTACATCTCCAAGCATTCAGTGATCCATGTGTGTGTGCTTTCTTGTAATCAATCCAGGCGGTGCACTGATTGGTCTGCCTGGTTTTGCAGTCAGAAGCGAGTGGTCTATAAACCAGCAGCTGATGTTTTGCTCTTCTGGTATTTCTACCAATGCCCTTATGTGCTGTGCGCATCTCGTCTTAGCCGTTATGATGCCTGACATGAGCTTCCATGTTGTTAAGAGTCATGTTATTGGCCTATAATTGGATGGGACTTTTCCCTTTAGGAGATCTTTCCAGATCAGGATTGCCTTCAGTTAGCAATTCAGGGTGGGTCCCATCTCTTAGCAGCTGGTTCATTTGTGCTGCCAGGCGCTCATGGAGTGCAGTGAGCTTCTTTAGCCAGTAGGCCTGAATCATGTCAGGGCCTGGTGCTGTCTAGTTTTTCATTCCTGAGACTCTTTCTTGGATGTCTGCCTTCGTGATGGTGACTGGATCATGTTCAGGTTGGTGTGGTCTGCTCTTAGATCCACTAGCCATTGTGCATCGCTGTTGTGTGATGCCTCCCTCTCCCATATACCTGAACCTCTCTGCAGCCTTGGTGGGTCTGTTCTGGTGTTGTTACTCTGCCATTTAGAGCACACTTTGGCCGGGTTGAGTAGGTAACATGCCTTGGAGACTTTGTTCAGTCTCCAATGCTTCAGGTATGGTCATCTGGCTGTACCTCTGGGGCCTCTGGCTTTTCATTGCACCTTTCTGGTGCTCTAACATGTTGGCTCACTACTCTCCGTGCTGCCTTGAACTTTAGCCTCCAACCTTCTTTTCTACAGTGGAACTTGCTCCTTATGGTTTGCTCTTCGATAGCCAAGCACCTTAAGCATCATCACTGCTGCTGAAGTGTGTATCAACTTGGGTGTTTCAGGGTTTGCCATTGTAGGGATCGTTCTTAATGCTGCATTCACATCTTCCAAGAGACTTTCTGATGGTAATTTATTGTACGCTTTATTGTCTTAACAATGAATGTCTTAACAATGGGAAATCTTGCATTGGGTCTAAAAGTGAAGCCAGTCGCTGAAGCTATGTAAACAAGGTGTGGCAGTAGCTCAGTGGTAGAGCTCCTTCTTTCGACCGGTGGGAGGGTGGTTCAATTACCACTCAAACCATCCCAAAACATCATAACATCCCGCTCTCCCCCACAGTTTATGTCATTGTATCCTTGGGCAAGACACTTGCCTCCAGTGGTGTCAGTTGTAACACTGGTAAAGCGCTTTGAGTGCCTACTAGGTGGAAAAGTGATATATAATAAAATAAATATAATAAAATACATAAAATAAATATGCAGGGCTGTTAGGTGCTGGCTTTACTATTGAAACTGCCGTTGTCTCACATAAAGCCCATAAATGAAACAAACACTCCTCACTGCATAGTAGCATGCTGGCATCTCTGCAAGCCGTAAGCTAAATAAATGTCACATAACAGTAGCTATATCTCAATGTAAAATAAAATAACAATAAATCTAATGGATAAAAGGAAGAATATAAAGTTGTTAAGTAAGGTATTTCAACAACAAGTTCAACAACATAAAAGCCACGGCAGAATCATCGGTTTTGAGTCCTTCACTTTGTTCGAGCTGATGTCTTTTCGTAAAAGCTTGGCCAAGATTCACTTGGGAACGAGCTCACTGTCGGTCTGACGTTGTCTTTTCATAGATTCTTCAGACAAAGATTTTCTAGTCTTTTTGGGGGGCTCCACCATGACTGATGATGAAATAAAGTGTATGCTGTTTTGGTATGATCTTAGTGAGATCATTCGTTCACAGTGTTGTGCAAGTTACTTCCAAACTGTAATACATTATAGATTACTTGTTACTGTTATTTAAATGTAATACTTTACCTTACAATATTACTGTCTCAGAATTGTAATACATTACATTACTCCTGTATTACTTTTGAGTTACGAAAATAACTACAAGGTAGAAAGTAAAATTCTAAAATGACAAAATGTAATACAGAGCATTTTATATCCAGTAGAAGGCAATTTGATGTTCCATAATGACTGTGGGCTATCCAGGCTACTAACAATATAGCATATAATTGGCAAAGTGAAGGCTCAAGACAAGAAAGGATGACAGACAAAATCACAAATGATTAAAGTCTGTTAAAAGTATGGTAGAGGTAAAATTATTATCTGGCAATATCCGTGAATAGCTTGGATCTATTAATATTAGAGACAACATAAGTTCTTTCGGTTTTACACAAAGGTTGCATTTGACTATTACGTTCTTTTTTTCCTTATCTCTGACAAATTCAAAGTAATGAGCATATGTCCACCTCGTGAATGTACAGTCGTCTTCTGCCATCTTCATTAGCCGCTTTTCCACTGGCAAGCGCGACTCGCGAGCACAGCAGGGGCAGAAATCATGCCTCGCGCCACTCCTGTAAAACCCGCCTTTACTGGACTATGTCACGCAATAACAAAGTTACACCAACAAGAGGGAGATTAATGAAATATCGCGGTCTCGCAAAGGTTTTTTTTTTTTTGTAACGCAAGCTTTGCTGAAAATGTACCGAGTAAAATATTACTGAAAATTAATTAGTAATGCCTTACACTACTGCGTTACAGGAAAAAGTAATAAATTACTTCAGGTTTCTTTGTCTTCAGATCGCATTGTGTGAAGTGTGCGCAAACCTACTCTCTGTGCCAGTACGAAAATATATAAAATAATAAATACAAAAGTATCATGGCTGGGTTCAGGAAGAAATGTGTTCCTCCGTGCCAGAGGCACATTGCTGACGATGATCAGCATGAATTTTGTCGCGGCCCTCGGACTTTCTGGGGAGTGTGAGCACTGTGATCTTTTGCCTGCTAAGATCCTACGTGCCCGGCTCGCTTTCTTTGCAGAGGAGCGAGCCGCCTCCCCACTTCGGTCGTTGGTTTCGCGTGTTGATCTGGCTGAGGCGCAGGGATCAGATAGTCCTATGTCCCTCGCGCTCTCACCAGATGAGGCAGACACCGGCTCTGTGCTCGGGCAGGCGCGCTCTGGCGCTTCCCGTGAGCACGTCGATGAAGCCTCATCCCTGGCTTCTGGGGGCGCCGCAGCCTCGGAGCGCTCTTCCCGCTCTGACGCGGCGTTTGAGGAGCTGCTCGAGGTGGTTACAAGAGCAGTGGCGAGGCTGAATATTGAGTGGCCTCAGGAGCAGGGCACCCCTAAATACTCTAAACTGGATGACAGGTTTCTGTCAGGTGGCCAGGGGGAGGGATCACAGGCGGTCTCTCCTTCTCGGGACCTCCATGAGGAGCTGGCACGCTCATGGAATAAGCATTATTCGTCCCGTGTTTTTGTGCCTTCGACGTCGATTTATTCGACTATCGTGGGCACACAGGTGCGGGGCTATGGGTCAATGCCCCAGGTGGAAGAGACGCCATGGGCTATCTCTCCCCGGGACATCGTCCTCCCTAAGAAAACCTACACTCCCCAACAAGCCATGCCGGTTCACGTCATCACTGGTGGGTAAGGCTTTCCAGGTGGCGGGTCAGGCTGGTGCAGCACTGCACACCATGGCGGTTTTGCAGGCATACCAGGCTGAGCTGCTCAAAGATTTGAGCACAGGGGGTACTGTGGACGAGGACGCGTGCCACAGACCTCTCTCTCCGTGCAACTAAGCAGACGGCCCGCGCTATTGGCCGCTCCATGTCTGCTTTGGTTGCGACGGAAAGACATCTGTGGCTTAACCTCACGGGCATCAAAGAGAAGGACCGCGCCTTCCTCCTGGATGCACCCATCTCGCCTTCCGGTCTTTTTGGCAATGCGGTGGACTCCGTCGCCACTAAGTTCCGCGAGGCTAAACGCTACGAGGAGGCGTTTGTGAGGTTCCTTCCTCGCCGTGCTCAGCAGCCGGGACCATCGGCCACCCTGTCCCGGCCAGGTCCAGCCCCTTCCAGAGAAAAGCGGGCTGCCCAGAAGGAGAGTGTGGTGAATCCCTCGTAAGGACTGGGGAGCGGATTCTCGCGCTGCTCAAAAGAGAACGGACCTGCGGAATGTTATCTCCGCCAAGAAGCAGAGGCCCTGAAATTGGCGCGCCCATGGCGGGTGTGCTCCCACCGGGTGGGGCGCAACAAAATCCAAGAGAGTCTAAAGTCTCCATGTCTACACCCTCAGGAGTCCGCTGTTTTTTCTCCGCCGCCAATGGCGTTTCGGGGAGCAGCAGTCTCCAGCGCAATTATAAGTGTCCGGCCGTCTCCTGCCTTGGTTCAGGATGGCGGGTGTCTTACATCCCCCCCAAAAACCGACGTGCCAAAACTACTGCCCCTTTCGGAGAAACTGGCAGCATGGATGCTCCTGCCAAATATCTCCCCGTGGGTAATAAGGACTGTGGCCAAAGGCTACAGACTTCAGTTTGCCAATCGTCCTCCGCGTTTCATCGGCGTGGTCTCCACTTCCGTGAAACCGGAACGAGCCCATGTATTGACACAGGAACTGCAGGTTCTGTTGGACAAAGGGGCCATAGAACGTGTTCCCCCACCAGACAGACAATCCGGGTTTTACAGCCGGTATTTTCTAGTTCCGAAAAAAGATGGGGGGCTGCGCCCGATTTTAGATCTTCGCGGGTTAAACCGCTACCTCAAAGCATTAAAATTCAAAATGCTCACAATAAAAATTATTGTGTCCCAGATCCGATTAGGTGACTGGTTTGTCACCATCGATCTAAAGGTAAAGTATTTTCACATAGAAATCCTGCCACAGCACAGAAAGTTCCTGAGGTTCGCTTTCGGGAGCGAAGCGTACCAGTATCGGGTTCTTCCGTTCGGCCTGGCCTTGTCACCCCGGACATATACAAAATGCATTGATGCAGCCTTGGCTCCTTTGCGACTCCAGGGCATCCGCATTTTGAATTACATAGACGACTGGCTGATATTAGCTCAGTCTCAGGAGCTAGTGCTTCGACATCGGGATGTCGTCCTAGCTCATCTCAACTCTCTAGGCTTGAGACTCAACGCCGAGAAGAGCGTTCTGTCGGCCGCCCAGAGGACAACATATCTAGGGGTTGTTTGGGACTCAACCGAGATGCAGGCACATCTGTCTCCTGCACGTGTCGGGTCCATTCTAACTACCCTGAAAGCTATCAGGCTAGGCCAGGAAGTGACTGTGCACTTCTTTCAAAGAATATTGGGTCTCATGGCATCTGCATCCACGGTAATTCCTTTGGGCCTTCTGCACATGAGACCGTTTCAGCTGTGGCTCAGAGCCAGGGGGTTTCCTCCAAGGGCCAACCCCCTGAAGTAAATAAGGGGTTACGCGCCGAGGGCCGTGCCCTATCTATCTATGTGGTTCAGACCCCAGTTTCTCACTTTGGGTCCCACCCTAGGTCCATGTTGTCGTCACATGATGCTAACGACAGATGCATCCCTCACGGGCTGGGGCGCGGTCTTAGATGGCCGTCCAGCCCAAGGGATATGGAGAGGCCATCTTCTCGCATGGCACATCAATTGCCTCGAGATGAAGGCTGTATTTCTGGCCCTGAAATACTTCCTCCAGCAGCTAAGGGGCTACCATGTCCTAGTACAAGTAGACAGCACAGCGGTGGTCTCTTACATAAATCGTCAGGGCGGACTGCGTTCGTGCCGCTTGAACAAGCTAGCGCGGCAGGTGCTGCTTGGGATCAGGACAAGTTCCTGTCCCTCAGGGCGATTTATATCCCCGGGCGCATGAATGTGGGAGCAGATTTATTGTCCAGACAGGCTGTGACATATGGGGAGTGGAAACTCCACCCTGAGGTATAGAGGTAGTGAGCCAAATCTGGGAAAGATTTTACGAAGCAGAGGTGGACCTCTTTGCTTCACAGCAGACAGCACAATGTCCCCTCTACTTCTCTCTGACTCCTCCAGCTCCTCTGGGTCTGGACGCAATGGCCCATGTGTGGCCCAGACTGCGCCTTTATGCATTTCCCCCGGTGGCTCTGCTCCCGGGAGTCCTGGCGAAGGTCCGTCAACGGGGGTCGCACCTCTTACTAGTGCCCCGTTGGCCAACCAGAGTGTGGTTCTCAGACCTAATATCTCTCCTCGACGGCTCGCCATGGGCGATTCCGACCAGGAGGGATCTCCTTTCTCAGGCACAGGGGACAGTGTTTCATCCCCGGCCCGAGCTCTGGAACCTTTATGTCTGGCCCCTGAGGGGGACCACTTAAGAGATGTCGGGCTCCCAGCCCCTGTTGTAGAGACTATTCTGAGTGCTTGGTCTCCCTCTACTAGGAGAGCCTATGCCTGCAGATGGCGTGTCTTTGATGCCTGGTGTGCTACACATCATACAGACCGAGTCCACTGCCAGATTGTTTCAGTGCTGGAGTTTCTGCAGGACAAACTGTCCTTGGGCACTAATCCTAGCACACTCATGGTTTTCGTGGCCGCCATTTCGGCTTGCCACGCCCTGATTGACGGGGTCTCGATAGGGAGACATACTCTAGTTGCCCGCTTCATTCGAGGTGCCAAGCGGTTGAGACCCCAATCTAGAGCTAGAGTTCCTTCCTGGGACCTAGCTATAGTGCTGGAGGGCTTAGTAAGCACTCCTTTTGAACCGCTGGAGACAGCGTCTGTCAAGTTTCTGACTCTAAAGATGATTCTTCTGGCGGCCATTACCACTCTCAAGAGGGTTGGAGATTTGCAGGCTCTGTTCGCCCTCCTGCCTAGACTTTGCTCCTGGGCTGGTCAAAGCCATTTTGCATCCTCACCCTAACTATCTTCCAAAAGTTCCATTCTCGACCTTAAATCCGGTCATTCTTGAAGCCTTCTGTCCTCCGCCATTTACAACACCGGAGCAGGAGAGACTTCACTTACTGTGTCCAGTATGTGCCCTCCAGACTTATGTCCACCGCACTAACCAGTGGCGTAAGTCCGAACAGCTATTTATATGCTACGGGGGCTGCAAGCTGGGGGTTGCAGCTACCAGACAAACTATATCACGTTGGGTGAGGGATGCCATTGCCCTGGCCTATGACGTGCGCGGTCAAACTTCGCCCATAGGTGTGAGGGCTCATTCTACTAGAGGGGTTGCAGCTTCAACAGCTCTAGCAAAAGGTGCCCCGCTGCAGCAAGTTTGTGATGCGGCAGGCTGGTCCTCTCCGCACACATTCATCAGATTCTATAGCTTGGATGTTCATGCTACTCAGGGCTCGCATGTCCTTGAGTCATCATCCCAAAATTGTGTTTGAGACCTCTTTTGTGTTTGTGCACACTTCACAACCCGAGGGGTCCAGACACTTACAGTGCGGCGGCTTTGGTATTATCGTTCCCCATAGCGTAATGCTACGCAGCATCGAGTGTAGCTTTTGACAGGGAACGTCTCGGGTTACTTGACTGTAACCCTGTTCCCTTAAAAAGCGGGAACGAGATGCTCCGCTGCAATGCCGCACTGGGTGTGTCCGGGCGCTCTTCAGACAAAGTTGACCTGAAGACGCTCCCGCGTCATGTGTTATTATACCCTCTGTTCAGGTGCGCACAATCACACAGCTGCCGCTGATGTGCTGCGTCACCAACAGAGGTATTTTAAGCCAATTCTTGGCGTGTTTGACACACATGCTTCACAACCGGTCACACAAAGAATGTTCCCCATAGCATAATGCTACGCAGCATCTCGTTCCCACTTTTTAAGGGAACAGGGTTACAGTCAAGTAACCCGAGATGTTCCGCTTTAAAGAACTTATATTTACCACTGTTAAATAAAGTGTTGAGTCAGTAACATGTCTGTCCCAGGTCCTCTGCTTGACATCAAACTGTTAGTGTTTTATAATAATAAACAATTTTATAACTTTTCTGTATGTGATTTGCACACTTTGTATGCCACACTGCACCCTAGATTAGGACAACTCATCTGTTGAAACTAGTTAGAACCAATTGGTCACCCCTCGCTGGACACATAGTGGAAGAGTACTGATACTAGGGCAGGAAGTGCCTCCTGAGTGAGGTGTGGGCAAAGGTTATGACTTCTAGGGTATCGGGTTGACCAGACGCACAACACGTGGGCTGACCTTATAATAACTTTGTGTTGTGTACCAGCGCTGTACTTATACCTTTTTCTGAGTGGAATTAAACAGACAAATTTTACATTGGTTTTATAGTCTTTATTCTCGTAGTCTTAGCTCCAACACTCGTACCAAAAGAGCCGGGAGAAAGTGTTTTCAGATTAACAAAATAGAACCCATTTTCTGGTATCCACCTACTTTTATCCAGTGGTAAAAAAAAACAGTTTGTATGTGCTGTATTCAAAGGGATCAAACAACATGTTGGGCATATTTATTTGAGGTACTTCTACTATTTGTTACTGCTTTCATCAATGGACAAAAGTAATCTTCACCACAGAAGGTGTGAGGTGTTGATATAAATGACATAGTGCCCTTTGTGCCCAGAGGTGGTGCGATACACCATTAGCAAAACTGCCCCACAGCCTTTTGTTAATGTAATTTGCCTAATTGCTCTATATCAGTGTACAGATGAGACACTCACCGAGGTCCACAGAGAGAGTTACGGACACATTAATTTGAACAGTGGCTGTTTAAAGGGCACACATTTGAACATGACTGAAATGTTTTGGTGGAACTAAACATTACTAGTATCAACTTTGGCCTCAACCTGCAAACAAAGGACCTGCATCCAACTAGCATGCCTCTGTTTTATGTTTAGCATTATAAATGAGTTAACCCTTATGCACTGCTGGGGACGTTTTGGTTCCAAACAACATGTAAATGTAGTGTTTTTGAACAGTGCACAAGGGTTAAAGCTTGCGGTGTACCTCCTAACCTTCAGGCAAACTTGAGCTGAGCTCCCTCTTCATCTCTTCCTCCTCCTCATCTTTGGTGCTGCCTGTACTTCACCCCTGAGACTGTAAAGTCCTTGGTGGTGTTTAATTACGGAGGAGGCTGTCTGATGATGATGGGGGGATGATGCAGTGCTGAGCAGCAGAGGTGGAGACTCAAAAGAATTGACCTTAAAGGAAGACCCTTTAGCAAACTTATTACAAAATATACCTCATACCTTAGCTGCTTAGCGATATTAATATTTACAGTTTATTTTGAGAATACACATTAGAAATTGTTTTTAAATATAAATGTATCTGTTTATTACATTTTTTTAATGGCAGTATTCAAGTCTTTTTATTGTTCATTTGCTCTCTTGCTTTAAAATATATTTTTTGTGATGTGCCAAGTGCCAACTGCTTGGAATAAGGCAATCCTGTGTCTCAAAATGTCTATGTAATTATTGTCATCAACAATAAACAACACAATGAATAAATAATAATATACCTGTATGCATAAATATACACACAGGCAGCCATTAGACAACCATTACAATATCATAATAGAAGTGTTTTGACTTTCTAAATGTGCTGGATTAAAAGTGTAAATGTATTTGAATAGTTTGTCTCATGAATTGTCCAAAGAACAACCCAACTCTTTGTATAGAAAACTAAGACTAACCTAATGAGGACAGGGTGCCAATTTAAGGAGGGGCACGACATACGAGCAGTCAAAACGCTGATATGAATCTATGCTGTAATTCACAGAAAAAGAGATTAGAAGACGATAATGGTCTCATATCTCAAAAGTTAACAGTGAGGCCCGCATGAACTGTGAATAATCTTATAATTACTGATCTAATGCCATTAGGCCTGACAGAAATAGAGAAAGCAACGCTTGGATGGGGTGCAGTTAATCAAGTGTGCTCCCATTGCTGGATCATCAGTACACTGCACGCTAAGGCCAGACTGATGATAGGTATAAGTTCAGTTGACAGCTTAAAGGAACATTACGCCACACTCATATTTGGTTAACTTTCCCTACCAAATGGTTTCAAAATGTGACATTTTTATAATGTGGTACGCAGCCTTCCCTAACCCCCTCATTTTTTTTTATTTGCCTCAGGCTGTTCTTTCCAGGGAAATCCAAGGCGACTGGAGTAACCTCACCTTGTGTTTGATCCTGATGGGGCCATGTTAGCGTCTGTTCCAGGTTGTTCTTGAATGTGCGAATGCTGACAACGCTTCAGGCTCTCTGTCTCTGATTCATGTGCTTGCCTTTTATTTCTATTCATGTGGGAGAGAACGTCATGACAAGGTGCACACCCAGAGTTTGACAGTTTAAACAGGAAGCCACCCTCAGACTGTCAGTCGTTCTTTGATCTCATCACTCGCTGCTCTGCAGTTTAATGCTTGACTGTATTGTTTCTCAGTGTTTGTAGAAACAGAATTTAACCAGAATGAACCATGGAAAGATGCAGACACACAATAACCCTTTTGGAAATAATTTTAGCAACTTATTTTAGGACAATAGAAAAATACATTATAAATGGTAAGCAGTAAAATTCTCAAAAATGTCCTTGGCTTGAAAAATAAGTCCAGATGCCTTTGCTTCAACTTTTTCTTCTTGGCTTGAAGGATTATTTTCTTGTTTGAAATAAAATCTTAAGAAGCAAATGCCAAACCTGAATTATTGCCGTAGTCCGATAACACTTTATCGGTATCGATATTTAGGCTATTGACACTGTAATCATATTAGAAATATATATTTTTTAATTTTATTTTTACTTTGATGTGTTAATGCCATCTTCAGAAACTAATCAGTGATTACGTAGAATTGAATTTTCACTGATTTAACAATACTAACAAGTTAAGTTTAACATTAGCTCCTATTCTCTTTTAAACAAAGATTGAATGGTTATAAATACCAGATCTCACGAATGAGCACAATCCAACTAAACGGTCCATGTAAATGTAGTGAGTGGTGGAGAGGAGACAAAAATGATTCCACCGTCAAAAAGAGATGAGATACATGATGAACATATCATTTGGGTCATTTGTGACATATCCATTATCTGTATGTTGAGAGGGACATCAAAAACCACATGAACAACAGGAGAGAGGAATCCTTTTCTCCCTCAGTCTATTCCAAAAACCTATGGCCCACTCCAGTCTGTGGCATCACATGCACTTCATTTCACACAAATGTTGACATTTTATTATTTCCTCCTCCTTGAGTCACTTGTGGTGGGTCCTGAGTGCAGTTGTTGAGATGCTCCAACCAGGCATCAGTGTCAAAGCTATGCTGCACTAAAGAACTATTTCACATATGGCCAATTGTGTTTCTGATATTAATGACATTAATCATTTCAGTCTTCATCAAATTATCATGTAAGTTTAAGTATATAAGGAAATACAATATTTAAATTGCCAAAAATGTTTATTTTTTTCTTCTGTATTCTTTTTTTAAACACAGTTTTGTTGTGGACTAGTCAGGGGCATTCAATCAGACCATGATGTAGCATATTCATGAAAAAGGCATCTGGACGTAGGTTTAGAGGTGATTTGATTGGGCATTGTGAGTGCTGGTGGGGTACTCCAGTGGACCATTAAAACTCAGTTCTCTCATCTTTGGAACTCTGAATTGTAAAAGTCCCTTGGATGAGGGACATACTGTACGTCTTCAACTCTAACTTCTTGAATACACCATGGTGTATTGTCATAATGTATTGGCTCATCGGTTTTACACTCCTTATTTCAAGTGACTCTGTCTCTTGACACAATTGTTGCATCGTAGAGAAACCAGTCCATTGTGTTCTGGTCTCAGTTGTGACTAGCTCCTAATGAATTTGGGCCTAATTATTAAATTTGTAACGTCCCTTCACTGTTAAAGTTGGTTAGTTAAAAGTAAAGTGGATTTTTAACTGGACTGTATCACACACTGTGAGCACACTGTATATTTGTATGTTCAAATGGTATGAGTCAGTTATAATTGCTTTAGGGGGAAATGGTCAGGGGCAGGGGTTATTCTATCATATCAGGCAAAAGAGAAAGTGCCCAGAATAAACAAATGTGAGAGGACAATTTGATGTTAATGGTGTCTCCCCAGTTGGAGTTCCAAAGTATTCAATTTTCATTTACAGCCTTTTACATTTTGGGGATCCCAGGAGGGACACTTTTGATTACACAACTGGCCATCTCTTTTGGAAGTTAGTCTTCCAGGGAATAAACATGGTACATAATTAGAAAAATATGCAGATAGAGCAGAAGAGTGGTGCTGTCTGGACTGGTTTCTGTGCGGAGAAGAGTGATAATGAAGGAATTTGAAATCTGGACAGCTCTAATTCTTTATTTTGACCTTTTGACCAGTAGTTTTATGTTATTTTGGTGGTTAAAGCCCATGACCACAGCTTTAATAGCAGTTATATGAAAGTCTAATGCATGCCACAAAGGATGCTTTTCTTTTGTAGATAAAAACAAGTCTTTAGATTGTACAGACTTCCTAAAGACACGTTTTAGGACAGTTACGATATTCCTTTATGTAATGCCACTCATGAGTTGACTCATACTTTGTGAAACCATTTTTAGGTTCAGAAGTTTGTAATCCTGTATCTGTGAGACTGAAGGCCCCCCGGGTCAGGGTTAACTCAGTGCTTCATGAAAGTCACATCACACCTTCAAAGAAGCCCAATAGTGCCAGTCAAACCCCTCCACTACCCACTCAGATCCCTGATGGTGACCCATAGCCTGGTCAGTCATTCGAATTTCTTTTACATAGATTATTAGTCTGGTCTCTGTGGATTCAAGTTGGGTGTCCAGGGAGCTTAACCAGAAAACTGGGAATAAACTGCCTTTAGATGCAAGCAATCAACCAAATCGAGGAAGAAGGGGAGAGAGACAAAACATTGCATTGCTTCCCCTTTTTAAATGAATGACTACAATTGATCTGTAAGGATTTCTACAATTGCATAGTGAATGGGTTCCCACCTTTAATGACCACCCATACATCTTCTTCCAATTCTCTGTGCCTGGGTCACAGAGGCCTCAGTCTAAGCAAAGATGCCCAGACTCACCACTCTCTAGACACTTCCTCCAGATCATCCAGTGTGTCCTTGGTCTTCCCTAGGGCCTCCTACTGGTGGGACATGCCTGGAACACCTTGCCAGGATTGGGCACTAGAAACCAAAGCCCATGCAACCTCAGCTGGCACCTCTTGAAGTGGAGCTCCTCACCCTGCCTCTAACAAAGCAATCTTTTTTCAAACATAAATCCTAGTCTTTGCCCTTTTGATCATGAACATCTATTGCCCGTAGTTAGATGAGGAATGTAGACTGACCAATAAACAGAGGCATAAAGTGCTTGAGTATTTTTTTGGCTACTTTGTACTTGTACTGAGTATCAAAAACATAAGCAACTTTTACTCTCTACTCGACTACATTTTGGATTGAATACTTGTACTCTTTACTCCACTACATTTGAACTGTTAAGTCGACTTTGTCTGCCGTGGCTACAGTAGGCGCCCTCATTGGAATGGACTATCGCGAGTGGGCTGGCGGGGGCGGCGTGAGCACACAGAGCGCGCAGGTATGTACAGTTGTCACAGTACGCACACAGTTGTCTTTGAAGGATGGATAAAGCAAAAAAGCTGTCGGGGCAACAAACAGAAAAAGAAAGAGGGAAAAGGAGATGGCGTGTAGGATTTAAAGTGTGACGTCTGTGCTTGGAGGCTTGCAATATTCATGTTAACAGACTAGCTAGCGTTTGCTAACACTGGAAATATAGCAGCCAAATGGGGTTTAAATTAATGCTAGCTTAATGTGGAAAAACCAAAGTTACTGAGCTGAAAACTGGAAAATATAAGGCAGCATGCCATGATCAATAAATTACAATCATTTGGAAAACAACTAATGCAATATCTCTGGTTTACCAAGATATCATGCAAAGATTTGCTCCAAACTTGGAGGCTTAATGTTAACAGACTGGTTAGTGTTTGCTAACTTTATTAATTAAGTTAATGTTGCTACAAGCTACATTTAGATTTTAGTTAAACCTTATGGTACCAATCCTATGCATGACATATCTCAATTTATTAAGGTAAAATACTGGTAAATATAAGGTAGCATACACAATAAATGAAGCTGAAAAACATAACTTATACAATAAGTCTGGTTTACATTAATAGAATCATTAATAGATTTTGTTTAAGCATAAGCTGTCGATGTTAGCTATGCTGTCAGACATACAGTCTATAGTTACATCTGTTGTGTCTAATTATAGGCTCACATCTCTTTCTCTCTCTATAAAGGTCTGTGCTATATTTTTTAAACATATATATATATATATATATATATACCGTATTTTTCGCACCATAAGACGCACTTTTTCTTCACCAAATAGTGGGAGGAAAAGTGCCTGCGTCTTATGGTCAGAACACCATATATTACGGTATTCGGACCATATCTTATTGCTGCCGCTCTTCAACTCGACTCATGGTCCGAGTTGAAGAGCGGCAGCAGGTCCGCCGGACCTTCCGTGTCCCTGGAAACTGCATCATCCCTCCCCGCCCGTGTCCAGGCTTCTCAGTAGTCCACTGAGATACTGGCAGAGCCGTAGTGGCAGCCCTCCCTCACCTTCCTGCCGATGTGTGCAGGAAAATGCTGGTAAATATGTGTAGCATGCCGTATGCTGGAGGATAACATACAATAAGTCTGTGTTACAGTACACAGCAGTGCATGCCCTTCAATCTCCAGTCATATAATTCAAATATTATTCTGTTATACTTTATTAAATATTTTATTACACTATTTGGTTCAGAATTTTTTTCCTATTTTTCCTCTAAAACCAGGTGCGTCTTATGGTCGGGTACGTCTTATGGTGCGAAAAACACGGTATATATATATATATATATATATATAGTTATTATTATTATTATTATTATATATGTATTTAATATACACATGGCTAATGTTACAATTTATTACGAACTAGAGAGTGCTCTAGAATGTTTGGTAGCAACATTGTTACTAGTATTGGGCTGAGAACTGGCCAAAATTGTTGCTGCATAGCCCTCTAGCACTGGGTAGTTGCGCCCCTGAGGTCCAGCCCTTTTTTTATTTTGTTTTTGTTTGTCCATTTTACTGAATATACTTTTTTTTTTTAAATGTTTTACTTATGCCTTTTTTGAGCACTTGAGTTTGACTTGGACAAACTTGTTTAATCTGTGTTTTTATTCTGCCGTGTCGAAATATTGAGGTGTTCAATTTCTTTTCTATATTAGGAAGTAAAACCTCATAAACAAACTTTCTTGTTTTTTACTGACCTACAATATTTCTTTGTGTTGAGGTCTAGTGCATCTTTGAGCCAACATTCAATACGAGTAAAATACTTAAGTACTTTTAAAATGGGATACTTTAGGACTTTACTCAAGTCGTATTTAAATTGGTGACTTGTAACTTGTAGTGGAGTAATTTTTACAGTAAGGTATCTATACTTTTACTCAAGTATGGCTTTCAGGTACTCTTTACACCTCTGCCAATAAATAAAGAGCTTGGCCTCTAAGCTGTTGAACGGTTTGTTAAGAACAATTTTATCAACATGCAGCTGCACAATTGAATAATTATTGTCCATTTTGACATCACATAACTAGTATGAAACAAGATGAAATGTTGCTATGGTACACAAGGATGTAGTGTGGAGGCATTCTGTTGAATTGTGATTTCAACTGAAATAGAGTATTTTTCTCCTGATAATACAATGATTTACAGAACCCTGCACCCACAATCCCACATTTGATTTCTGTCAGTGCAGAGTGTTGCATATGGCTTGGTCCCAACAAACAAGTTTGCGAGTTAGTGACACAAAAGGTGTGTGTTTGTGTGTGTGCTCCATTTCGAGGACTTGTGAAACACAAATCGACAACGGCACAGAGCGCTCCCACGAGGGCCTGTGTGTCATGTCGAAAATACCATAACATGTGCATTACACTTAAGTGATTCTTCTTCCATCTGCTAAGTATGACAGCATTAGCATACCCATTTAATTAGCAGTGCGCTTAAAGCATTCCCCCCTTTTAATCACCTCATTGTATTTACTCAGCCACTGGTAGCAGAAGGTCTTCCATTAAACAGAAAAACACTGTGGCTGATGATATTGCATTGTTAAAATACACTAACATATTTCAGGATTGATGTTTTGGTGAAATATCCTTAATTAGTGCAAGGAGATTGATAGAGATAGATTCAAGTCAAATCACTTCCTTATGTCATTATTTTTAAATTCACTTGCTATAGCCTATTTTTTAAAATTGTTTGTTTAATATTCAGGGCCTTAGTGCAAAGGGTTGGCGGCAGGCAATTTTTTTTCAGTCAATAAATTGCCACAAAATAGGCCTATGTGTTTAGGCCTTTTATATATATAGGCCTATATTTTAAACCAGCTCAGGTGCAAGTGAGAGACTAAAATACCAAGGACATGTTTTAAAAGCTATTGAAATTTTTCAATAGAAACTCATTGTTACCAGTTACAGCCATCAGATCACAGCCAACTTTTGAGTTGTTCCAAAGCATATTTTAAACACCTTTGTGGCTCCTTAAATGCTCCATTTCTCAATCATTTTATTTAACTGACTCCATATTGCTACAATATCCTCTTTTCATCTCCTTCAAACTAGCACATCACCTCCCAACCTCTCTGTTTTTGGGCCTCTTTTCAAAATAAATGCCGCTACACAGCTCGGGACAGCTGGGGCGAGCTGAGGGGGGTGGAGTTGAAAAATTGTGAGCCTCTCTCAATGGCTCACATTTACATTAATGAACTTGATTTGAATGAAGGTTCATATCAAGCCTCATAGATCCGTCTGCTGTGATTTTATTAATTGCAACCCAGGCGTCATTGTTTGTCGTTTTGACGCCAATTCAATTAAAATCCCATTTAGAAGGTAAATGATTAGGCGGCATAAACTTTATGTGGGAGATGCCTTGTGACTAATATGTGACGCTGTGTAAAAGTCGACTGTGTTGCTTTGTACATGCATTAGGATATCATTTATGTTTCTATTGTGGGGATGTGCACAAGTGTGATCACTGTTAAGTGAGTGGATTGACTTCAAAACATAAATGGGTTGCCTTTAAAGCATTTTGCAATGTGTAACTCTATACACAGTCCAGATACAATCCCGTAGCACTATCCCGTGTTTACCTGTCGCTTTGACTGGCTGGAATTCCACCCCACTGTGAGGCACCTGTGAAAGAACTGCAGTGCTGCCAATACAAAGATGCTGTGTTGTTGTCATCTGCTGCAAGTGTGTTACAGCAGCTCCAGAGCCAGGCCTCACACTCACTCTGAGGGAGTGTTCACATTAAAAATCCTTTTGAGAACATGTAAGTTGGAGAGGAAAAAAACACTTTAATAATGCACAGTATGAGACTGCACAGAGCAATATACATTTTTAATTACTAAAGTGAGTAATATCTAGGTTTGGCTTTGAGGTTTTTGTTCCATTAAATATGAATCTGTATTTTGTTCCCTGCAGCTGAGTTACATACACCTGAACGGAGCAGCAGGCTTTTAGCACAAACTCACCAAGATGAGCTCCATCAACACGATACGCTAAGCCTCAACATGCAAATAGGTGTACGGCAGTTCTCTGAAGAGGAAAAGGAAGCCATGCATAGCTAAAGACTGCCGGGTTATGGAACTATCCTAATACCGAGAGCCAGGTCGCTGCAGTCTGCTACGAAATGGCAATTTTCTAAAGGAATAAAAAAATTCATACAGTAGACTATGTCATGCACTTATGGAAAGCTAATAGAAGGGACAAGTAAAGCTTTGAAAAAGAACCAATTGGTTCCAAAATTGAAATAAAAATCTACAGAGAGATGAGATGGTGAAAACATAAAAGGGGTTTCAAACAGGTGGACAGGATGAGCTATTTCCAGGTCATTCAGCTCCATTCAGATCCCAAAGCCATACATCATAAACCTTTACACTGGCAACTATTTTGTCCATTTGCATGTTTATTATCTAAATAGGTCAGGATTGTTAATGGCTAATTTTATTGCAGATACTTGATTTCAATCCCGCATAACAAAGAAAATGTGAATTTCATTTTCATTCCAGATGTAAATAAATTTGTTGAGTTTTTAATTATCAAATAGTCATTCCAAAAAAAAGACATGACAGTATGAAACATGGACATGATTAAAACTGAGAATGGGTACTACTTTATGAACCTATTAGATGTGTCTTAAAAACACACACACTGGAAGGCTGAATGACTCACAGATTTGTTCCTGTCTCTTGGACTTGAGGTGATACAGAGTACTTTTGCACAATGGGGGGTGAGAAGGGACAAAAAGACTTTGTGAAAAGTTTCCCATCTGCCTGTGCATTAATTGGAAAGCCTTCCCATTTTAGATGGAGTGCATTATTTATGACGCAGCCTCAAACACACACTAGCAGCTGCAGCCGCATTCACATTCTCAACACAACCGGGGCTCTCCTGACACCAACCGTCTCTCCTGAGTGAGCTGCTGTGGATCCAGCCTTACCTTAGTCTTTCTCATAAATTAAAGTTAAATGAATGCGACTAAGAACCAGGCAAAAAGTTGCTGTGGTCTTCAAATGGAAAAGTAAGTCATTAATCAATCATGTGTCTCCTCCCACACCCCATTTTAAAAACCAATGTCCAAGGGACAGCCGGCTGCTTACCAGAATGTTTCATTCCACATCTTCTTCAACAAAATCAGCCTAGAAGGGAATCTACCTAATTCAAACAATATTTGATCATTAATTCAGTGTCTTAATTTTGATGTATAATCTATGCCGTTTCACTGCAGTTTCCTCTTTCTTTTCCAAAGATAGTTCCTTCACAGAGACACAAAAGACAAAAGCAGCAAGCCTTACCATCTTCAGAGCGGCGAGCAGCAGCTATGAACGTGTTTATTGCTGCTTCTCATAGTTCAGACGATGCAATGTGATGTCAATTAAAGGTGACAAAATCTTTAACACTTCCATATGTAGCTTTGGGGCTTCAAAACCACACAATCCCACTTTGGGAGTGGAACCATTAAGCGGGTGCCAAAAATTGTGCCAAGTGTCCATATGTTTCAGAAGGTGCACTTTTTTATGACTTTGACTGAGCTTTGTCCCCAGCAACCCCAGACCTTCCTCATTAGTCGTTTTGTTAAAATAGAAAATATAGCCGTACACTCTGGAGTTGTTTTATTTTAATGATTTAAGCGAGGCCCATGTTTCCCTCGTCTCCTGGCCTCTCCTTCAGGACTGCCTTCTCTTGGCTGCTGTTAACAGATCTTGGTGTAAAAAACGCCCGTCTGTTTTGTTATCTCCACGTCCGAACCACTCCAAGGAACGTGTGCAGAGTATGCTTCCAAAAAAAAAATGTTTTAGTCATTCTGCAAAAACCACTCCACTGTTTATTTGATTGCAGCAGATCGAGTTTACAGCTTCAGCTCTGAGGTCACTCCACAACTGTCTGGCTGCTCAAACCTTTTGGAAATAGTGTGAGTAAACAGACGTCTGTCAAGCAAATACTGAAGCAGTTGTTAGAAAAGCAACACACTGGAGATGTTTTTATTTCAGATATTTGGAAACAAGGAAGAACACAAATCCAACACACAGAAGACTGGAAAAGGACAGCTTGCACCAAAAGAATAAATAAAACTTAAAAACTATACTTCCATCTAAGGACATCATTTCTTGATAGAAATGCAGTTTCTAACTGCAATATTTGCTAAAATTAACAAATTATCTGTCTACACCAAAAAGTCCTCAGTATATTAACGTGTTTGAGATATTCTATATTTTTCAACAACAGTCATATTTCTTTAGATAGTGCTGAAACATTTTTTTTGCTATATAAAACCCAGTACATTCATTCTTCTTAGAACATAATTTTACAATCTAATTATAGCAAACACATTTAGAGACAAAAATGTGTAAACTACATTATGAATGTCTGGATTGATTAAGCTTCTAACCCTCCTTGTCTCATATCTATTTTAACACAGTTGATCCTATAACAGCATTTTCTTATTTAAGGCAAAGTAACTCAATTTTCCATATTTTACTGTTTGGTTAAAGTCTCGTCATGATGTATAAGAAGGGAGCACGATACTCTGAAGTGCTTTGTGAGGCTCATCCAACAGGAAATAGCACTGGGAAAGGAAGCAGAGAGGATGAATTTGGCCTTTCCTCTGCTCTGCAGTTAACCCTTACTCTGCTGTATGGATAAAACACAGGCAGTGCAATAATGAACTGTATGTAAGCCTGCTGAGATTTTGTGTGCAGGTACAAAACCAAAGTTGCAAAAATGGACGACTCAAAAAACAGAGAAAAAATAAGTGCCACTACTTTGTCATATCAAACACTTGCTAAAACCAGAACAGTACACTTATGACCCGGGCCCAGAATTTGTAGATGCGAAGGGGGCTTAAAGCCTATAGCCTTCTTTCCTAACGACCTGGCAACCTGTTGTTATTATTTTATTATATTGATTTAGTGCTATAGAACCTCATCTTAAATTGACAATGATGCAAATGCACATGTCACGCCTGTAGGAAAATGCCATTTGTAAATGTCAAATACCCACCTTTTGAGATAAATATAGACAGTAGTTTGCTGTAATATTGTTTGCTGGTTCCATAAAATCACGAAGAAAAAGGACCCCTAAAAAGGTCAATCCCACATGTACAAGGTACTGGTTTGGTCCCACATCAACTGAATGAATGAATAACCCATTTAACATTTCCTTCAGTCTTCCACTGTTTGTGAGGATTTGAAAGACTGTGCAAGTTATAAGTGACAATGTCTGGACCTACTATACAGTATGTGTAGTTTAGAGGTTCACAATCGAGACGCTGTCTTATGTTTTCAAAAGGATCTGTGTTTAGTCTGCAACCCTCCCAATGGGAGGCGCTGTAAACACCCTCAACAAACACACTTCTCCAGAACTGTTCCAACACTGATAAAGTTTCTGTTGAATACACTGACTACATAACAAGTGATTGTTTTTCTCTGTGAATTTGACTGTGGGGGCAGTGGGTCAAATCAACTCAGTTTGAAATAGTGTTGTAGTGAATACCACCATGACTAAGACCAGACAGAAGTGTTGCCTCTGTGTGTGTGTGGGACGGACTGGTCTGGCCCATGAGAACACTGATCAGGTGAATGTGGGACCCTGTGGAAAGTTCTGGGCCGAGTGTTGCCTGAGGCTGTGAGTTGTGTGACTCGGCTCCATCTGTCATAGATCAGCTGCCAGAGGGACCCCCTCTCCAACTCCTGCTCCTCCCCATTTCACTGTCTTCTTTCCAAAAGACAAGAATACACTTCAGCCAGAAAACATTTTAAGTTCATTTCTGTGATACTTGTCTTACCAGGAAACAAAAGTAATAAAGAACGCAGAAAAAGCACTACAAGAAAACAGAACCCCAAACTCGATCTTTTAGATTATCCCACAAGATAAACAGACTGTATGCATGGCTGATGGTTAAGACATAAAAACATGATATTTTTATGTAGTTATTTGTTCACACATTTACTTGGGTTTTACAGCACAAACAAATCAAGGTGAAAATCAAGCACAGCAGTAGCAAAGACTGCAATTTCAACACAGATCAATAGTGTAACCGATTTGCTTTTGGATCAAAATAAAGCCTGATGTGGAGTGGCAAAAGGCCTGCAGCATCAGACACCTCAACAAGAAGCAACGCAGATCCAGCTCATCAGTTTAATCAGAGGATGGAAGGGACCTGGCGGAGAACAGGCAGCAATCGAGCCCTTGTACTGGTCAAACAGCTACTAACTCTTTTTGGGGGAACGTCACAAGATTTTGGGGAGAAATGGAGGTGGAGCTCTGTGAACACACTAATGAACACACACAGGATCACAAAAACACATTTGATTTGAAAATTATATTGCAAAATAGGGCAGATATTTATTTGATCGGTCAATATTGATGTTAAGATTTTATATTTTATTTTTTAGTGTTAATTCTGCCATTTTATAAAACAGTGAAGAAATAGTAATCTTTTATTCCTGGGACTGGTTTAAGTTTCTCCTGCTCAGCCTCTGCCACTGAGTGGAATCATGTAACAGTAAAAATGTCTTGAATACTGCTCTTCATTTGTGCATGTGGCAGTGCGTTGCAGCAGCTGTTGGATCTGATCAGGTTGCTTGTAGCTTGTGAAACTCTGGGGACTGTGGGTGGCGGCATGTTCGCTGCCGGATGTTCCACACATTTAGCTTAATTGCTTTCTGTAGCAACAAGTCTTCTTTTTGAGCAGGTTTGTAATATTTTTGTCTGGTCTGTATAGTATTTGTATTCATGCACAATGTGAACAAAGAGGCACATATGAAGCTTTAATCCTATGAAAAAGGCATTTAAAATCCCATTTACATAGTTGTTATGCGCACACAGATGTCAAGATTACCAGTATTAAAGCACATGTATGTAACAAAATGGATTTGTTAATGCCATTTGTAACATTTATTTTCCAATCCTTATGCATTGTTTCAGATTTAAGTTGAATAATTTTACTTAAACTTTTGTCATGAGCATCTGATGATGGTCGGATGTGAACATAAAAATGAAATCCAGAAATGGCAGATGAGTTACACCTGTTCTGACTTGGAACGGTTTTCAAATCATCTGAAGTTGTTTGTTATTGAAACACAGCCACTTGAAAAAAAAATGTCATTCCTTTGTCACTGCGGTTGTCTGCCAGTTCTCAAAAATTGTTCCGTTATTACAAATGCTGCTAATCATTTTAAATAGTTAAAGTCTTGTGTAACTGTCAAACTCAAAAGTACACAGTGGTCAGCTGAACTTTCTGTTCTAGTGTAGAATGATTTTAAATATTGAGCAGCTTCAAAGTTTGGCCTGGCTTTTGAATCTTAATGATGTGCCTCCACAAACTGTCGGGTGAAGAAGTCATGTCTCGGGTCTGCTTTGGCTCCTAATCACCCAGAGTTAGCCCTGCTTTTGGGAACAATTTACTCTGTTTTTTTGGCCAGGAGCCGCCAAAAAGACTCAAATGCAAAGTGTAAAAATGCCGTGCTACTCTGACTTTCAGGAGGTTGGAAATAGGCCAACCTCATCAAAAATTGGCATAAAATAGTGCAAAATAGATTCATATAGAAATAGACACAAGCAGAGCCATTGTGGTGTACTGCATACCAAATAAAAGATCTATACTGAAAGGATGTTAATGAGCCTGAAAGGTCCAAACATGTGTTTCCACTTTTTTATTTATGATTCTACAGCGTAAAATGATAGATACCCACTTTCATACACATTCATTCTCACAAAGTTTCAATCCCTTTTGGCGCATCAAAATGGACCCTTAAATGTACCCTTATATATACAGTATACAGTATAGTAGAACATTGCTTTTGACTTACAGTCTTTAGTATGTAACTTGGTCCGGCATGGGTTACTTGGACCAAACCAAGACTTACACTGGACATCAATGACTTCGTTACCTGCCGAAACCTACCAGATCTCTTCTCCTTAAATCAACTGGACTGTTTAGGCAAATAGCTCACGTTTGATTAAAGTGAACTAAACAAGCCTCTTGTGACTGTGCCCTAAAACGTTGTAGTGAAACAGTAACACGAGTGAACCACATGAGATTGTGGTGGACATGTTGGCGGTCACGCTCTGCTGTCACCTTCTTTTTGACCGGAATTCATGCTCCCCTAGCAACTTTCTCCCATCTGTTCCTCCACAGAGTGCACCCTGCAGCTCCCATGGCCACACACCTCCCTACTCTCGCACAAAACATGCACTACTTTCACCATCTAACCTAATGGCTGCTCCTACACAGCATCCCTGAAGTACAGTATATGAACTGTTATTGTGCCATGGCCAATATGGCATCCGCCACTTCATCCAGATTCTCCAAACTTTTTCCAAGTATTTTCTCAAGGTACCTCATCTCTTCTTACTATCCAACTATTCAACTGCTGCATCAAAACTGAAAAAGAAAAAAAGAAGCTGCCATGAGGATGTGTAAAGTCTTGCTTTATTTGCCGGGTATTTTGCTGAATAGTGTGTAATACATTGCTTTTGCTTTTTGGATTTGATTTTGACACAGTGCTTTTTACTCATCCTCACATTCCTTTTTTCCTGCTGATTGCTTTTGCCTCGTTATGTTGTATTCTTATTGTTTATTGTGTATATAGATTTTTTTTACATATTTCTCCAGCCTTGACTTAGTCTGTTTTCATCCAGAGATACCCTTCACCAAATTAAAGAATTGCTAAGCATTAATATGCATTATTAATTAATGTATACATGATGAATAAATGTATTTATTTATTTATTTATTAAAATGTGTGACCTCAAAACCTTAAGGTTGTTTTGTTTTTGTTTTTTTTTTCTACTAAAATGTCAGATTTCTGACAGAGGAATGTAAATGTTCCTATTGAAAGGCTTCAAACAGGACTAAAAGGAGAAAAAAAGGCTCCTTCCTAGTGTTTTATTCTATCTGTTAAGACATCTGACTCAAAGAGATTCTTTGTATTAACTTTTTAAAATTCCAATTACAAAGCAGCTTTAAGATGCCTCAGTGGAGTTGGACTCAGAGTCTGTTTGATCTGCCGTCGTCCGCTGGGACCCCCTCACCTCCCCCTTCTCCTGTTTGTCTTCTCCTCTCACTCCTTGTCTGACTTTCTCCTTTGTTTTCCCTTTATCCATCCTTCCTTTTCCCATTCCCACCTCATCGTCTGCTCTCGTCTTTTAGCTTGTTCTATCCTGCCCTCATTTTTAGTTATCTATAGCCCATTTCCTCCTCAAATGCTTAATACCTCATTCATTATCCCCCTTTCCCTCCTCTCTTATCCACTTTTGCTTCCATATTCTTTGCACTTATTATCTTACTGTTGTACTTTTCCTGTCCCTTTTTCTCCCTGTGATATATTTACTAAATCAATTTTAGATTATTATGTATCACCTGCTGAATTTAAAATACACAGACAGATGTACACATAAACCCTTTCAAATGGAGTTTGGATCGATACGTCAAGAAAAGCTTTGTTTTACACATTTTAATAATATTAATTAGGTTTAAAATAAATTTAAAAAGACTCCAAAAAACAGGAGCCTGCATGAATGAAGTGAGATTAAAGGTAACAGTATTGCATGAATGTGTAGCTCTTTAACATTTTGGACCAACCAAATTTCATGTTCAAATAACTGAAAGCAATAGAGCAAAGAGTGAATTTAATTTGCTAAATTAAATAAGTGAGCATACTCTCGACCATCCTGTAGTTTTTTTATATATACTTAAAAGATAGAGGAGACTAAACAAAGTACTTTTTGCACAGTCAAAGGCAGAGAAATGATGTTCTTTGTATTTTTGATACTCTGATAGAGGCGTGTTTAGTCAAAGCTTTCTGGCTTTAGAACTATGATTTGGACATTTCATTAAATGCTTTTTCAGCTTTTGCTCATTGTGTTTGGACTTAATACATTTAATCTGAGAGACACCTTGCTCACTTTGCCCTTTTCAGCAGCAGCAGCCTGAGCCGGTGCGAGGATAAGAACTGTGTATGTCCCCGAGCAGCTGCTTAGTGTTCCCGTTGTGGCGGGAATAACTGCACACGACAGCTAACACCTTGCTGAATACCTCTGCTAACAGTGTGTCGACAGCATTACGCCGTGTTAAGAGTGTGTGTGTGTGTGTGTGTGTGTGTGTGTGTGTGTGTGTGTGTGTGTGTGTGTGTGTGTGTGTGTGTGTGTGTGTGTGTGTGTGTGTGTGTGTGTGGAGCTTCCTCACTACCTTTTCCACTTAATAAAGGAGTGTCTGGGTAACCATTAGCCCCACAGCCATGCAGAACAAATTACATTTAATGGGGTTTCTTTGCCCCAACAGTCGTTTTCACTGTTCACTTCAAAATTTCAATTTAGTGCTTAATGCTAAGGTTTCCTTCAATGGAATATAGAGCAATATTATACCAATTACAGTGTCTGCGAACATTAAATTAAATGCATTAGCACAATATTGGAGAGAAAAGGCAGCCATTTAAAGCAAGTTCTGTTGGCAAATGATCCGGGACATGGAAGGTGTGCAAAGAGGCTTGACATTGAAGTGCAATTATGTTTGTTGTCTTACACTTTTATCTCTGCTGAATCATTGACTTTTGTAAATTCCATATGGATTCTGTGGAGCTTAGACTGTTTTCAATTAAAGCACTGCAATTGACAGAGAGGACAGATCACAATGACCTGAGGTTAACACTGGCCCAGATGAGCTCCAATTGTTCTCTCATAAACAGGCCTGCTCTGTACACCTGTGAGGAGGACACATGTTTAACTCAGCGTTTGTCGTAGAGTCAAGAATCACCTAACCCCACGTTTAGGAGCAGTTTACTGCAGCACATCATGCTTTATTCATGGAGTGCTTTGACTATGGGAACACGGTCTATATGATAATGTTGACCTGTATTTTATATCTTATTTCAATTGTATCTTAACTCTGACATGTATGTTATAAGTATGACTTAACCCTATGCCAAATGTAGGCATTTGTTCAGCAGCAAAAAAGTTTTATGCATTTCCTAAATGACCAAGAAAAAGGCAAACCTCACCTTGGTTCATAGTTGGTTTACAAAAATCACAAATTCATTAATTTTTAAAGCTTTGTCCCGTTAGCGGTCGGGTGACTGGAGCCTATCCCAGCAGCTTTGGGCCTGAGGTACACCCTGGACAGTGGCAGTTAGTCGAAGGGCTGACATTTAGAGACAATGACAGACAACCATTGACTCTCACATTCATTCACTAGGGACACTTTAGATTTGCCAATTAACCTGTACATGCATGTCTTTGGACGGTGGGAGGAAGCCGGAGTACCCGGAGAGAACCCACAGTAACACGTGGAGGACAATCCAGCCTAATCCAGGGTTTACACCTGGTTTAGTTCTGGTTTTGGATAGAGCTGAGTCTATCTTGGGTCAAGATCAAATCTTTATGTCTTCTCTTTTTAGAGACAATGTTTAAAAAAAACAAAAACAGAAAAAAAAAAATAGTTATTAATATTCAGTTTCCATTATCCAACTTTTCTGAAAAACCTTTCAGGTAAACGGAAAAAAATAAAAATTGACTTTGTGGTCATGATTATTATAAAAGATCTTGCAGTGGTAATATTGTGATTGATATGGACAACGATGGTGCTTTTATTTGATAAGGTTTTTAGAAGATTCAAGTTTAGGTCTGTGACTGATCTAAGTTTGGCTTTTGCATGGACCTGGCTTCAGTCGCCGGATGTTCCACAAAGTTTTTTCACTTTTTGACAGTTAATCCGATGCACAAAATTCACCAGATTTAAAAATTATGTTTTTAAACACATTCTCACTTTTATGCCAGGCGACTCCAGCCTAAGACTCCAGCGGCAGGAGCAGGGTTGAAGAAAGTCAGCTTGAGAAAGAGGAAAAAAACAGATGGCTGGCTGTGGCCCAAGCTGCGGACCGGTCACGTGACGGGCATCGTGCCACGGAACTTCCTGCTCGTTTTCCCTTTCTGTCGCAGCAGTTGGTGTCACTACTCGCGCCGTCTGCGTGAGTTTGAGGCCCCGGCTGAACAGATTGGCCAGTCGGCAAGGATCATTCGCAGAAAAGTCGACTAATCTCCCACCGGCTGCCTCCGCCACACTCACACTGTCTGCCTTCCTGTCTTCTCCGAACACTTCTCAAAACTGTGTTGAGGGAGGACACAGGATTTAGAAAACATGTCGTCATGAGCTCCGTTCCAAACCAAGTTATCCGCCACTCACAAAAAGATACCTTCTCAGACGGAACAATGCTGAGGAGCTTTTTACTACCGTAAAAGGAAGTGCACTATTTCTTGATTGCATTGGCGTTATGGGGTTGAGTAAAGTCAGACTTTTCAAAAGTTGACTTTTAGAAAAAGAAAGTTGCTGATAATGTTATTATAAACATAATGCAATAGTACACACTGCTAAGTGCTGAAACACAAATGATTTATTCTAAGCATAAACCGACTTACTCTGCCAAAAAGATTAAGAACTCATAATAAAAAAAATATTTCTTATGAGACTCAAAACCTTCACGTAATACCATGGGTTCTCTCCGGGTACTCCAGCTTCCTCCCACTGTCCAAAGACATGCATGTACAGGTGAATTGGCAACTCCAAAGTGCCCCTAGTGAATGAATGTGAGAGTGAATGGTTGTCTGTCATTGTCTGTCTTTAAATGTCAGCCCTGCGACTAACTGGCCATTCTCCAGGTTGTACCCTGCCTAAGGCCCAAAGGTGCTGGGATAGGCTCTAGCCTAACGGGACAAAGCGGTAGAAAATAAATGAATGTCTCATAACTTTATACTGCATCTCGACATGCCTGAGTGACATCTCACTTTGGATGAAGGACCATCACCTTCAGCTGAACCTTGCAAAAACAGAACTGCTTGTGATTCCACCCACCACAACCTCTCCATTCAACTAGGCCCATCAACCATTACACCGTCCAGCACTGCCAGAAATCTGGGATTGGTAATTGATGATCAACTAAACTTCACAAGTCATGTCGCCAGCACCACCCGGTCCTGTAGATTCATCCTCTACAACATTAGGAAAATTAGACCTTTCCTATCAGAGCACTCTACACACATTCTAGTCCAGGCTCTTGTCTTGTCCAAACTGGATTATTGCAATGCACTACAGGCTTGACTCCCTGCCTGCACAACCAAACCTCTGCAGCTGATCCAGTTAGGTTATACTGGGACCTGGTTGACACCGCATCAAGTTCAAAGCTATGCTTGAAAAAGATCACTCTCACGTACCTTCTCTGGATCTGTTCCACATTTGTGCTACAAGATCAGCAGATTCTGTGGCCATCTTTAAAAAATGCCTGAAAACACATCTCTTCTATCAACACCTGACTGACAAACAATGAATTCTACTTCCTTTCTATTTATTCCTTTTCTTTATTAAAAAAAAAGAAAAATCCTATTCTTAGCTTTGTATACTGTGCTGAGTTTTGGTGCATTTATGCTTTTTGCTACCTTGTGTTGTTTTCCACATTTGTAAGTCGCTTTGGATAAAAGCGTCTGCTAAATGACTAAATGTAAATGTAAAAAAGTATTAGAAAATTCTCAGCAAACTTTCAAAATTAGGTTTTGAAAGTTTAACCGTTACCCATTTGTAGTCATGGCAGGTCTTTGCTTTTGATGCCAACTTTCTTATTATTATTAGCATCACGCCAACGTTTGGCTCATATTTAAAGTCAGATATCAGGAACAAGGAACAAGAGCAAAGGTCAGTGTAAGTGAGTTGATCTGTAAATGCACATCAATTCATGGCACTGACCTCTGAAGCGGACCATCAAACACTTTTGTGTTGTAACTATAAAATATTTAGACAAAAATATAACTTGAAATACTTTATGAAGTCTAATATTTTCAAATGTCCTGATAATCTGTGAGTCAAAAGCTATTCACATTTCCATTTGTGAACTTCTTTCTGGTGAATTACATTCTTGTGCGGGGAACAGGACTCTCTCTGGAAGTGTTGATAAAAATGTGTCTACTCACTGCAGAAAGTGCTCGCCGCATTCAAGGTGTGCACTTTTTTTCTAATTTCAGTCTTTAATAGTACTAAAAAAAACTAATATTTTATACTTGTACTCATACTGATGAAACTGATGCATGAGCTCTTATTAATAAATGCATTTCCACTTCTGACAAGGAGTAGCAAACCAAACATTACTACTAATAAAGCCACACTTATTAATTAATTACACACGCAATCATTTTGAACTGTTAAACATTTGGTTTCATTTTTAGAAGATCTTTATATGCAACTTTTTTTCTTTTAATAAAGCATGTTGTTGCTATTTGTTTTTATGAGGATGGCACTCTCAAATTGTTACTATGTTGCTTTCATAGCAACATCCGAGAAACATTTTCAATTCTTAGTTCAACTAGTTATGTCTCTATGAGGGAGAGGTTAAACCTGAAACTTACTGTGATTGGACCAGGCTGTTCTGGTTTCACTGTTGTTAAGAGTTGAATGGGAAGTGTGAGTCCTGATGGGGGAGTTGTTATGCTCCTGTGGTCCATTACTCTGCTCTGTTCAGGTGGTAATTAGGGATAGGCATTTTACACAAATAAAATATTCAAATAATTAAGCTAAATTTCAAATATTATTTGAATATTTGTTTATTTAAATGAAGTAAAATAAGAGAGGCATTCATTTATGAAATGTATTTCTGAACATCATTTCCAAAAACATAATGAGGAATATATTCAGACACAAAGTTACAGGCTACAAACTGTGTTTTGTAGCTGAAAATAAAACAGTTTGCTATTGTAATAACTTAGTTTCACCTGACACATTTTGCACACAACAACCTGATTATTTGGTTTAAAGTTATTTTACACTTTGCTGCGTTTAGTGGAGGACGCCATGACATTCACAAACAATGGGAATGGAGTCACTTTTTTTCCACACAGATCCTTTGCTGCTCCACTGAGAGAGTGCACAGGTCTGTGTCACCTCCTTCTCCTGCTCTCTGTGTGTCACCGTGTCGTCACTTAACTCAGCGGCAGAAGTGAACAGAGCAGGAACAGGACGAGCGAGTGCCGTGTGGACTTATTTTACTGCAGTTAACCAAAAGACTGCCAGTTGTGATCTTGGTAAAAAAAAAAAAAGCCTGTTTGTTGATTATGGATTTATTTCATTATTTGAAGCAAAAATAATAATAATTAAATCAAGTGATTTATTTAAATTAATCAGCGAAATTTTAATAGTGCTTTTATTTTTCAAATATATATTGCAGATCGAAAATTAGAATATTCATGCCCATCCCTAATGGTAATGTCCTTCTAGAGTGAAACTGTCTTGATGTCTTAAATGCTGCTCCAGAGAACATCATGTTTAGAATTTTTTGGAGCAGACCTCTGCCATTAAGTTTTGTGTCTGTTTGTAATGATTGAAATCTTCGCTCCTAACTCCCTGGCCTTTAGTTGACCTTTAGCCCCAGCCAGGATTTGTGCTCTGCAAAGTTAGCCACCAAAGCACCTGTTGGATGACTTAATAGAGCATTTTCAACAGCTGTTTCCATCTGAACAAAGATGGTACTATTGTATTGGGATGGTTTTGTCAGTCCTACATTCTGAACAGTGTTTATGGACTAATATCCGTTTCCAATATGGGGCCACCAGAACATTTACGTCTCTTCTGGCCTTAAAGGAGCTCTGTCTGCAGAAAAATGTGTGGACAAGTCACAGAGGTTGGTGTGCAACAAAGCCACACTGGATTTAATAAAATCCTACAGCATTCCTACTTCTTGGCTGCTCCGAGTAGACGAGCACCCAGTGTACTTTAAATGTGTGAAATGCGGCGAGGAGAGGCAGCATGGACCACCAGGTGCCACCGGCCGAGCGTCTCCTCTCCTCCAATAACCTGAAGGGCTGAGATGCCACTCACTTCAGCTGAGCCAAAAGACATTTAAAGTGTGCACTTCAAAGGGGGCTTGGATTATGTTTGCACACAGACTATCCGGAGGGGATCCTTTGAAGGAAACTTACTGCAGAGCCACTGGTGGCCCTTACTTACGTGTGTTTGTCTAAACCCATTTTGCTCACTGCTTTTGCCACCATGCGATGGAGAGGGGCGGGCCTGCAAAAGTTTAGTGTAAATACAACTTCAAGAGTTTTACTGCAAAAAGTACAGAGCACGTTTTGGGAATAAGAATTTATATTTTTTTACTTTCAATGAGTAAATGTGTGAGGAATTAATTGTTTATAGTTATGTTTGCCATAACTAACTAAATGACTAATGGGGGTAAGGTTACTTTTAACATATATATATATATATATAAGCTCCTCACCATACATGGAGGGTTCCATCCCAAATCCAGCACCCTGAGACTGTACGCTAGCCATAAAGAAGGTGGCCGTGGACTAGTGAGTGTGAGAGCCACTATCCAGGATGAAACATCCAAGATCCACAAGTACATCAAAGATAAGGCCCCAACAGATGACGTGCTCAGTGAATGTCTCAGGCAACATGGGGAACAGAGGAAGAGGAGCTGGAGGAGGGACCATCATGGGAGGACAAACCCCTACATGGGATGTACCACCGGAACATAACTGAAGTGGCTGATATCAAGAAATCCTACCAATGGCTAGAACGGGCCGGACTGAAGGACAGCACAGAGGCACTCATCATGGCTGCACAGGAGCAGGCCCTGAACACCAGAGCAATAGAGGCCCAGATCTACCACACTAGTCTAAGCTAAGCTGTTATTGATGTTAAAGGTGGCAATACATTAAGAACTGGGGTATGTAAACTTTTTATCAGGGTCTTTTGGGTAGTTTCTGTTGTCATTATGATTTAAAAAAAAAAAAAAAACAATTGTTTGACAATAAATGGCTTCACCCAACCACTTATTATGAAGGAAAAAAGAGTTCTCTGAAAAATGGCAAAATAAAATAAACTTTATAATTTAGAACCAAAACTAAGCAACACTTAGTCACTTCTGTCACCCATAAGATTTACTAACCAGTGATTTGACCAGTCACTTACTGCTTTCTATTAGAAAATTTAAATCAATTCTGCAGAAAAAGCAAATACTATGTTTTTGGTGTAAAATGTTTCAACAATATTCTGTTAACATTTTTGATTTGCAGGTTTCCACTGACCTACTGTAACACTGACTCTCAGAGCCATTTTCAATTTTAGCACGTGTCACTGCAGTAATGCAAAGGGGGCCTCTGATTGTTGGCTGACAAATTACACAGAACCTAACATCTGTAGGACACCTGCGCCTATGGGTGCCAGGAAATAAAACAGTGGAAAAATGTAGGCTGGATGTTGTAGTGAATGCAAAACAACAGGAACTGTGGCAGATGATTATCATAATTAAAACCGCATCAATTAAAAGGGGTCAATCACTGCTCGTTTGCCACCTTCCTTTGCAGATGGTGGAATCTGTTCAGGGCTGCCTTCCTCCTGACACTGCAGAGCGGCGCATTAACAGAAAATACAAACAAATTTAAGAGTTTTGGTTATTTATTACAGCTCAGTCCTTGTTGTTGGGTTCTACTGGTAATAGATTATCAGACTTAATACATATAAAATACTGTATATTCCATATACGTATGGAACTCTGACAGTTCTCTTTTATTGTCAGTTCAAAGAAAACAACAAGCTCATAGTTAGTCCACTCATATCAGTAAATGCCATATTGTAGCCATTGAGTTGGAGAGGCTGGTCACCTTCAGAAATTGCTTGGTTTACTGAGATGTAAGCATCAGGCTCTGTGGAAATGGAGAACCAGCCTGTCTTTCTCCAGGATGGTTGAGGAGTGCAAAGCAAGTGGGGCATGTCCAGTAAGGAGAAGTGGGCTTTGGACAAGGTCAAACAGAAAGCCACCCACTGACACCTGTTGGTGGAGGAGGTATCCCAGCAAAGAAAAACTTCAACAGGTTCTGAAGCCATTTCTAAAGCCAAGTAAGGTGACTGGGATGAGACGCCATGAGTGCAGAAAACCACATGTGAGTGAGTGAAGGATGGAGCACTGAGGTCAGCATGTTGACTTTTCTTATCAGAGCCATGACGTCATCCCCTCACCTACACACTCATACACCTGCCACACAGACAAGTGCTTGTCAGCCGAGCTGGTGCACAAGAAAATAATGACTTAGGTTAAGCCTGCAGAAACCCAGACCCTCACCACTGTTTGCCAAAAAAAGGACATAAACTAAGGATTATCATCAAGGCTCCACATTCAGGCCCTCACATAAGAAATTGTAACAACCAATCTGTGGCCATATCTGGCCTTCTTTGTTAATTATTGTTGGCGGAATCTGGTGGGAGTCTCACAAAAAGGCAAAGGGTGTTGTGTGAAAGGCTTACAAACCTGATGATGCTGTGTAAACTATACTATTGATGTGCCCACTATTATCACCTATTGTGCACATTAGAGATCAACATAAAATAAATAAAATAAAATGGAACAATATTAAATTTAGGCAGGTGCAGACACATTCCCACTAAGTCTGGGTGGCACAGTGGCAGAGTGGTTAGCTCTCCTGCCTCACAGCAAGAAGGTCCTGGGTTCAACCCCATCCAAGGCAGGGCCTTTCTGTGTGGAGTTTGCATGTTCTCCCTGTGTCTGCGTAGGTTTCCTCCGGGTACTCGGTTTCCTACCACCAAAAACATGTACAATAGTCCCCCCCCCAAACACACATGGGGCCAGGTCATGTTTGTAAATGAGAATTGGTTCTCAAACAGTTTACCTGGATAAATAAAGGTTAAATAAAAAAAAAAAAAGTCTAAGGCTGTCTTTTCCAAAGAAGTGCAGAATAAACAATAGGAGGTGGAGTAGAGGCTTTAAGTTTTCCCTTGGCACCAGTTGAAAAGCCAGCGTTGACCTGCGAGGCAAAGAGTGGGTGGGATGTGCGGCCGCGGGGCCCCAGCAGGGGGCCGGCTTCCACCCAAGATGAGGACTGACACCAGGGTTCAGGGGTTAATTTGTGTAACAGGCAAATTTGCATACAAATGAAAAATGACAGAAATGTTCTGTTCTCTGCAACTTTCAATGTCATTCGCATCAAGCTGGCCCTATCTGCTTCTCCCCCTCCCCCACATGCTGTTTGAAGAATATTCATTACTTGTGAAGCTGGGGCACCTTGTTTGCTATTAATCTCCACCGCAGGTCAATGACTTAATTTGCTCAACTTTATCAGTGGTGCCATTCACTTTTTCTTTCTTCCTCCACCCGTCCACTCCCTTTGTAGCTTTTTCTAAAGTACTCTTACTTCCTCTCTTCACAGAGACCGCTAAGCTTTTTAAAGCACAACAAAGGCACAGTAACTCGGCTCTCTCAAAGAGTTTTGAAGACATAAATGAATGACTTGAGAGGGAAATGGATGCCGGCTCTAGATTACTCCTTCCTTTCCTGCAACTCACAACAACTTCTGCTTTTCCTTAAATCTCCTTTTTTTCTTCACTGCTTACTCATGTCTTGATTGGACCGATTGTTTTTAAATCTAAAGGAAATTGCTTCTAAAAAAGGGGTCATATAATTATAGTGAAGACTTATGAAGCTGTAGCTGAGTACATTTAAATAGTGTCCAGTACATTTGCTTTAACATCATTTAACACTAAACCACTTATTCTGTTTTTGTCATTCTCCTAAATTGAGGACATGTAACATTAATGTTTGCAGCAAACTTAAAGTCAGATTTAGCTCTTTACAAGTTTTTATCAGTTGAAAAAGAAATGTTACTTGATATAAAGAGTGCACAGCTAGTGTTTTGGGTTCAAACCGCAGGCCTACTGGAGTGGAGTCTGAGTGTGGAGAAAATGCATGCCCTTCTCGTGTTACCGTGGGCTCTCTGCAGGTTTTTTGGCTTCCTCTGACCGTTCAAAGATATGCATGAATTAGTGAATCTAAATCTCACAAGGCCAGTTAGTCAGTAGAGTTAGTCTCAGGGCAAACACTGAGACACAGACCCTGACAGACAATCATTCACTCTCTCTCACAGTCATTCTCTAGGGGTAATATAGAGTCACCAAATAAACTATACCATACATGCATGTCGATGGGAGGAAGCCGGAGTACCCGGAGATTTGAATTCAACTTTGACTAAACTCCTTTTTAATGACTGGGACTTGCACAATAAATTAAGTTTACTTGACTTGGACTCGACTGGAAATCTTGGTTTGGACTCGAACACTCAGGAATAGAAAGTTGGACTTGGACTCTACTCGGAAACTGATGATTGACTACAACCCTATCTGTCCCTTGATATTAATTTAAGTGGTTCACAGAAAATTCCATTTGACATTATTATTGTACCTTTATGCAGAAGAATTTGGAGGGGGAGGTATATTTTTAGGCTTATTAATTATTAACGTTGATGTAGTAAAACCCACTGTCAAAACAGGCATTAGAGTCATTTATTATTGTTAGTATTATTACATCTGCTTGTTCAAGTAGAAAATCTTTCCAATATTTTAAAGACATTACTAACATTAACATAAACATTGGTTGTTCTGACATCAGTCTCTCATGAAGCAGTCCTAGTGTCAGCAAGGATTTACACAAACTATGTATGTACATTTTTCATAAGCAGGCTTTTGTTTAAGCTCTCTGTTTGTACCACGTATGATACAAATATCTGGCGATTAAATCTATATTGTTGCATATTAGAGTAATGTTATTACTACGTTTGTTTAGCTTACCATGCATTCATGTGCAGCTGGTGGAGCAGCGTCATTTGCTTCCTGGAAGTAAAGTCTTTGGCTCTTCATAAACTAAATTCCTAGCTTCATTAAGTAGCTTCAATTTTCCAAGAGAAGAAAGTAAAAGGAAAGGCAGAAAAAAGCAAAGGATGAAGAGTAAAGCGAGAGTGTGAACAAAATAAAAAACTGTCTTGTGAACCATTGTTTGGATCTTTATGCAAAAGGCTCCTTTGTGTTTCCAACTCCTGATCCCTATAGGCAAAAGAGAGCGTATTGATCTGTGCTTTCATCACACGTTTTCCTCACCTTAGATGCCTTTGAGGAGCTCCTTTAGGATCGCAGTACCCTTGGCTGGCTACCGGCCGGAGATTAGGATGGTGATAACCTACCCAACCCTAATAGGTAGAGAACGGAGGCAGGGCCTGTCTAATTAGTGCTGATCAAAGAGGAACACTTTATCCACAAAAACAACCTGTACATTTGAATTTGCTGAGCAGAAGGGAACGGGGCGGCTGGAGATCAACTTCTTTATATGTATTCATTGGCTCATCATTGTTAGTTGTGTGCAGATATATGAGGCCAGTCTCAGATATAATCTATTGTTTTTAACATAAATATTACAAACAAGGACGGATGTGATGCAATATCTTCAAATATTATGTTGCATAATGCAAAGCTGTGTAAATTGTAGCTTCTTTTTTAAAGTGTAGCATGTTTGATATCTATCCAACTTGTCCTCTGCTTTAGACTAAAGACTGCGCTGACTCTGTTGTCTACAGAAAATGCATTTTCTCTTTATACTTCCGGAGTTTTACATATGCCTGAGCAAATGTTTCCCATATGTCTTTTTGTTCAAACAGAAATAATCATATGTGCATTACAGACCTCGATTTAAAAATCAAAAACACGATGGCAATAAAATAATTAAAAATTAAAAAAACTGAGACATCAAGACATAGACATTCAGTGGTGGACTTGGCCACAAGACGCAAAGTGTGGTCTGTCTTCCAGTTCTTATAAACACGTCAATATTAGAAACATCAAGATGATTATGTGTATTATCACCAATTTTCTTAATTTCAACTCAGTCCATTTTACATTACATTACATTTGTTCTTACCACAATGAAGTCATATGTCCAGAGCTCCAAAGGCCAAACCAAACTCCAGTCTGACTCAACCTGTCTGACTGATAAGTATCAGATTAACGTTGTGTGCAGCCAAAAATTACGCCAAGACTCCAAACGTATGTGAAAACATTAATTAGCATGATTGTAAATGTAAAGGAGGAGAAAAGTGTCAGGTCTCAAGACATCATGTTTTTTTCTTGTAAACATGAAAAACCTGGAAAATGTTTAGGTCTGTGATGAACAGTAAAGTCTGAGCCTAAAGTACCAGTGAGTTTATTCAGACATTAAATACCTGACATCTTTAAATTAGCTTTAGTTTGAGTCATTTGGATTGTACTGAACCTAGCCTTTTGTTAAATTTGACTGGTTCTTTGCCTTGACTAAAGACCACTATCTACCACTATCTACATCATTATATATTCCAAATGGATTTTTTTTCATTAGGCGCTGTGTGTATGTGGTCTAGGGCCAGGCTGCTGATGGGGAGGCCATAATGTTGTTTGTGCAATTGTGTCCAACCTCATCCCATTTACTGTCAAACATCAGTTTGATGCAAATGTACAAATTGCAACGACTGCGAATGCTTTTGAAATATCACAATATCACATTTCATACACACATCTCTCTGACCTCTTTCCTAATGAATTCCTCATACAAGAAACTTTATTTTACCATATTTCTGACTTTTTACACATCTCCAATCATCAGAGGCCTGTGTGTGCCATGCCTTAATCCTAATGGAAGGGTGAGATTTAGCTCTTTGGTTTAGCATACATTTTCAAAATTTGACGAAAAATGTTTAAACTGTTTAACTAGAGCAAAATGAACACAGACCGTTTTCACACTCTGATTTCACTGTTTAAGATCCCATCTACCTGTGATCCTCAACATGTGCGAGCCCCCTTTCCTCTGGCATTAAACATATGCTCCAAACATATGCTTCATATGCTCTCCCAAAGCTGCCATTACCTTCTGCTTGGTGCAAATATGCAATCTTAATATTTAAATGTAAATGTCAAGTATCCATTCCACTTTTTGAATGATTGGAGATCAAGGATAAATTATAAATTTCACAGATTGTAATAGGAAAATATAGTTTCAAAGTTGTGTGTGGTTGTTCCTTCTACAATGCACTGTGTGGCGGTTGGATGGAGGATTATTTATTACCAATTGCCTCAGTGCATTAAGCTTCTCCTCATCCAACGCCAAAGGCCTGACCCAAATATGGCTGAAAGACAACATGTGACCTGCTTAGCGTTTTACCCGCGGCTTGGCTTGTTCCAGGCTGTGGTGGTTCGGTGTGCGGGGGGAAGGTGGGGTTATGAGGGGGGTTGCTCCATTAGTGGGAGAGAGCGCAGATGCTGGCAGATGGCTAACATATTGTCCAGAGCTGAACCCATGCTCAGAATAATTACTGGAAAAGTTCAGCGCTTTCAGGTCAGTAGCCCGACTTCACCTCCACTGGATGGACAGACTAACTCCACTGTATATCTTAGCACTCATTCAGAATTTTCTACCATTAATATCAGTCACATCAATCAAACAAAATCATTGTCCATCTATTATCTATAGGATAAAATGGGTTTTATTATTTTGCTATGTTTAAAAGTGTAATTGGAACACAACTAACAAGTTATTATCATTAATCATTTTAGAAAAGTATTTAGGGTTTATTTGGTGGTTGTCACTTGTTCAACTATGACTGCATCTCAAACATTGTTCCACATTTAGATTTGGTAGTGATTGGCTCACAGCAGAGTTTCCAGCTCTGGTCCTGTCCTGGATGGGCACTTCTCCTTCTTGTGCCAGCATACATAAGTCTTTTATTCTTTTATTGACAGTTTTGGTTCTTTTTCAACCTTATTGTAATATGAGTAGCATTTTCCACAAACCATTGTACATACAGTAGAATAGTCATATAATGTATATTAATATTAGAAAACAAACAGTGCTACACAATGACGAGGAATGTATAATAATGATATTTTATAGTATATAAAGGCATCTGGACTTGAAAACCAAGTCCAGATGCCTTTGGTTTAACCTTTCTTCAAGATGACCTGGATAACCGAGAACCTTCACAGAGCTATATTATAGTGATGTATTACAATTATCATAAGTATAATCACATACAGGACTTTCACCTCCTGCCCTATTTCAAATAAAAATACTTCTTTGGCTTTGACTACACAAAATATATTTCCTTAAAACAGTTCCACATGCATATGTTATTTCTTTGGATTCATGTTGTTTCTATCACTTTACTAATATATTACTGGAATAGCAGTTAACATGCAGGTAGAGTCACACATAAACAAATGAAAAAAACACAAAGAACAATATTTAGGGTACATTGTTTAGAAAAACAAGCTAGTTTACCTTAGCTTTTGATGTGTTTAAATGCTGTCAAAACCCAAAGTTACAAAGTAATGAACGCGTTGTTCTTAGTTTGTTCTGTTTACGACGCTGCTAATACTCGTTTACGGATTAGCCTGGTATATTATATTTATTATATTGCATGCAAATGAAGTATGATTGAAGTATGGTCTGCATGTAAACATAGTAAGTGTTACACCACAGAGCTTTTTTTTTCTTCCTTAAGTGAACAGTCTCAGTCTCGACACGTCAGTGAGCGCTCTTTAAATGAAGATTTGTGTTGGAGACAAAGATCATTAGTCATTTATTTGTGTCATCAAAAAAAGGCTATAGATTCAAACCTTTTGTAAAGGTACTTTTTTCAGATTCTTTTTATGGTAGTGTGTTACAAGGAACGTTTTTTGTTCTTTATTTTTCTACATTTTCTAGAGAATCTGGCATCTACAGGAAACAGGTTTGATGTATTTGCACAACACATGCAAATTAAACATTTTTACTAGCTTTCAGAAAATACTTTGTCTATAACTAAGTTTTAGTGTGAAACAACTGCATTATACTGATAAATGCTGGTTGTTGTAGCAATGATGAAGAGCTGAGCTGTAGGTATAAATGCTTTTTATCCACATGCTCCTTCAACTTTGGAGGTGCACACTTATAGGGACTAACATTAAAACACTCAGGGTCATAACATAGCACCACCATATGAAAATATGAAATATTTTACAATAACTCTTTAGCAGGTTATGTGCTTATAACTAACTTAAGAAAAAGGAGCAAACAGCAAATATTAGCTCAGAGGCCCATGTGCAGCCCTTATAGCACACTTGACTGTCACTGTGAACAGTTTATTGGAGAAACTCTGGTGATCAGTGTTCCCCAATTGCACAGACATCAGACACACATAGATGCAAATGTGTCTTCTAGGCATGGAAAAGCTGTCGTTACTCATTTGTACCATTGGGCCTGAAGAGAAATCCAATGAGCCTGCTCCTCTCGCTCCACTAAGCGGCCCCTCCTTCGTTTATGCTGTGGGCCCACAGTGCCAATGCCCAGGTAGCACTGCGTGTGTCCCCTAAACGCCCCCGATGCCATGGGCCTGGACACATTACTGCTGGTGTGACATTAAAACACACTGATAGCAGAGCAGCATGCAGCTTCATAACTCCCAGTGTTAGAAATATGAATAAATATGAATACACAGAGCTGCAGTATCCCTTAGATACACAGATATATTGTTTATGTTGCTGTAATACGCATTCCTGCCCTCATTGATGTCTTGTTGCAAGAATTTATTTACTGGCTTTCAATTGATACGGATCACCGGCCGACCTGCAACAGTCTGGAGACATTAATGTAAACAAGGTTGATGCTTGCCATGAAACAGTGTCCTCACACGGTTGGTGCTACAATAACACACTAAACAAGCCTGTGGCCTCATGTCAGATGAATATACATTAACTCATAGCAGCACTCTCCTTTTGAAAGGCCAGAATTCATTTCATGCTAATGATAATGACAGCAATTCACAATGGACATAAGAGGATGCCTTGCAAAACAACTGCGTTCCCCTCTTAATATGATCAGTTGTGAGGATTTTCTCTACGATAATGATACATCAAATGATTTGGCAGCGGTCACAAAAGGGCTTAAGTCATTAATAAAAGAACAGAGTCAAAGCACCTTGGGGATCTTTTTCCCCACTCACCGTGCATTCGGACCTACTTATCAAAGTGACTGCTACATCTGAATGAAATCTCAGTGTTGGGTTTTAAAATGTGAATAAAATTCCATTTCAAATTAGGCTCCATTAGCATCACTAAGAGTTATATGATATAGGTGACCTTTTTATTCAACAAATCAGGATCTCGAAATTTTTTCTATCCCCATTATTATACAGAAGTCAAATATTGTTTCTTCTCTTTATTTTGGCTCTTCAGGGATTTGACCCTCAAAATGTATATGAGACATCAAAAAGTTTTTAATTACAGGTTTTATACCAAAATTATCCATTATGTATTTTTGAAAACAAATGGCATGCTAGTTTCTGTAGTTTTGTCAGTGTTTAATGAGCTTTTTTGGGACAGACCTTAGGTAAGTCTGGAGCATAATACACAAGATTTTGCCATAGTAGTGTTAGGTTAACAAAAGAGCATAAATATCTGTGAAAATAGAAACGTGGCACAAAGAAAAGGCAGACAGATGCATTTAAATCTGAGCATATGTTCTGAGCACATACTAATGATGTCTAATAGATGGCTAACTCCTATAAAGAAATAACAAACAGGGAATAACATCACATCTCTGCTTTCCTCTTCACTAACTCTATCATAAAATGCTGAGCAGCTCTTCTATTTCCATCTTAAAGAACAATAGACTTAAAACTAATTGCACACTGTTGTAGCAGTAAACAAATTGAGTAAACTAACTGAGGACTACAGTATTAAAGGGGAAGGGGCATATGAAGGTCATACAGAATTTAAACATAAAGTGCATGAACAACATGACCCACAAAGCCTGTTGTTCATTGCACACAAGTCTTCACAGATTTTCACCGTTTACAGAGAATAGCACTGAGCAGTGTTTGGCTTCCACTGGAATTACAGTCTCAAATGAGAAACAGGAAGATGTAAAAATCTCATGAAGTGAGTTCAGTGACGAAAGGACAGAAAGTTTGTCTTTGTCTGAAAAGCTCTCACATGTGCCATCGAACGCTGCGACTCAAAGTGAGCCCATCTCTCCTAATTAACACTTTGAAAGATAAAAGCACTTTATTAAATCAATCAGTGCATTGCTTGTTTGTGAATCCCAGCAGATAAGGACATTTGCATATTAACTTTGCAGCTCTAACCTACATTTGAGCATCTTCTGAGATTGTGGCCGGCTTGAATGTAAATATTTTCCCCCTGCTCCTACTGTACACGTTTTAAAGTTTCATCAGCTGGATTCTCAAGTGGATTTTCAACTCATTAAAAAATAAAGGGCTAGATAAATAAGCAAACATATAACATAAACAGACAAACAAATGAATAATCTAATACAGATTCTTTCAACACTGGAAGGATTCTTTCAAAATTTGAGGCAAAGCATAACAAAACTATTGGACAAGTAACTTTTATATCCCTAAATCCAAATGAATGAAATAAACAACAATTAAACTAATTGTCTGTATTTAATATGGTAGATACTAAAAAGCCATTGCGTAACAAATCTTTTAAATTATTAACACAGTAACAAGCAACAATGTAACCTTTAGCCCGAAAATATATATTCTCACTCTCATGTTGATGGTTCTTAGTCATGAGATTGACAGAATCATGGCTATCTCACCTACACAGTACCTTCAGCTTAACACAAACCTCAAAATAACTTATGGCCACATAAGGCCACTGGACCTTAGCAAAGTCCTATTTGTACAAAATTTACTAGACATGTTCTTTCTTCCCAACTTGCTGTCTTAAATGTTTCTACTTGCAAATAAACATGGCTGCCAAAGGATCTGCACCCTTTGCTGGCTAAAAGTTACCCAGAGTTGCTTTAAGTATTAGATATTGTTGACACTGCAGAAAGATGCACATGCAACATATATATATATATATATATATATATATATATATATATATATATATATATACAATCTCAGAAAAAACAAAATAAAAAAGTAAAATATGTATATATGTTAAATTAAACCAAACCTAAAGCTATATATATATATATATATACTTACAAAGTAAAGGAGAAAAAGTGACCAGCTTTTTGAGTCTCTTCCTGTTCCGGTTTGTGCAACCCACCCCCCAACAGACCACAGCGTAGTGAATACCAGCAGTGGTGGACAGTAACGGAGTAAATGTAATATGTTACTGTACTTAAGTAGTTTTTTCCAGTATCTGTACTTTACTGAAGTATTTCCATTCGGGGATACTTTTTACTTTAACTTCACTACATTTCAAAGTCAAATATCTTACTTTTTACTTAATTACATTTTGCAAAATTAGTCGTTCCTTTTTATTTATGAGTGGATAGAAAAAAACTGAAGAGGGCAATCACGCGGCAAACCACCAATCAGGATACAGCGCGCGCTCTGTTTTGAATTTGGTCTGGTAACTCTGGTTACCGCTTTTTTAGTGCGTCAGTGCAACAGCATATCATTCTGAGAGTGCCGATTGTCTTCACTCTTCATTAGGATGGAAGAATCCCAAACTCCTGAATCTAAAGTGCCAGTGCCACAACATCCGTGGCCTTATTTGCGGTGTTATTTTGAAGTTGTTGAAAAGAAAAACGAGTCCATTTTTAACTGCCTTCTTTGCCTCGGAACTGTAAAAATTCTTCATACTGGATTTCTCCTTCCAATCTTAGGAAACACATTGAAGTAAGCTATTTTCATTCTGGTGGTCAATTTTTTATTGAGTAATCTAACAGTAGCTCGCACCATTGTGTTTAAGTTAATGTTAGTTAGCTGTTTAACCAACGTTTGTAGTATTTATTTTAAACTGAGTGATTAGATTTTGTGAAATGACAGTCTATTGATGTTAACACTTTTGGTAGAATATAAATTAAATTTTGACTAGTTTTATATGCAGCTTATGATGCTAAACCGTTGAAAGGTGGAGTGGAGTGCTGCTTATAAACCGAGATTGTTCTTTTCAAAAGTTCAGCTTCCAAAGACTGTGATGTACAGAGCCCTGCACATGGCATGCAAGAAAAAAATATATTGTGCACGATTTAACATTACTGTGTTTTCCCCCAGACTGATTTACTAAAACGTGCGCAGAATTTACTATTTATCTTCCTCGATTTATAAATTATGTGCATGATTTTGAAACTCGAGGGAACGAATTAGTAAACCGTGCGCACGATTTAGCTTATTTTTTTCCTGCATGTCATGTCTGAGGCTCCGTAGTGATCTACTATAAGAATCATTTTTTAATCATTAGATTTATTGAAATCAATTACATATATGACATGCAAAAAGCATATTCAATTGTTTTAAGCAAGAGACTGACAAAAATGATAAGGGCATTATAGCCATAATAAATGATAGTACTTGGATACTTAAGTACATTTGAAGGCAAATACTTTTGTACTTTTACTCAAATGAAAGTTAAAAGAGAGTACTTTGGATTTTACTGAAGTAATATTTTACCTAGTGTATCTGTACTTTAACTCAAGTACTTGGTTTGTGTACTTCGTCCACCACTGTGGCTAACTCAGAGTCATAAATGGTTCTTAACAGAGGCCTGCACACTCCGAAGGACCTCAGTCTCCTCAGAAAGTGGAGGCAACTCTGGCTCTTCAGGGCGCTGGTGTTGTGGGACCGGTCCAGTTTATTGTTCAGGTGAACATCCAGGTACTTGAAACTGTCCACCGTCCTATTACGGAGCTCTGGATGTACTCCAGGTCGTTCCCCTCAGACACACAGCCAACAATAGCTGTGTCATCGGAGAACTTCTAAAGGTGACAACTGCTGGTGTTGTGTGTGAAGTCCGAAGTGTAACCCAGAGTGTGACCCAGTTTTGGTTTGTTATGATCTGTTCACCCTAACTGAAGACAACTTGATATTATGGGCCACACCAAATTAACCTTGCGCTGCAGCTGTATTCCGCAAAATTTGGAAGTTTCCAAACTTGGGTAAATCCATCTTGTATCGCACCAACCCAAACACTTGAGTCGAACCATGGACTCACCGGCCTCTTGAGACAAATGATCTGGAGGGTCAGAGTATGTGTAGTGCTAAGCACAGTTTCACTTCTAATTAGATTTTTTTAGTTACCAAATTTTTCACAGGAACTTGTTTTTTACACTTGTTTTGTGTGTACGTTTTATAAATGAGCCCAGATAATGTAATGGTTGATTGAAGGACCAACATGTGTAACATTACATTGAGTGACATTTGAGTGACACTTTTGTGGTCTGGTATTTTCTGCTGGCTTTAAAACAAGTGCATATCATTGTTTGTGCTATAAAAGAATTAAGCCACAAGCACGTATGAATTGCTCATGTAAAATGCTAGTTCCATTATTTAAATTCGACCTTATGTCAGTTCATGGAAACTCATAATGCACTTTTTTCTTTCCCTTTTCAACAATACCATTTTTTTTGCTTCAAATTACCTTTACTTTATATGGAACACTGCCCCAGATGCAGATGATGTACACAGCTCTACAGCTATACAATAAAAAAGTAGACCTGGTGAACCTGTTAATTGCAGAGGCTTGAAAATTCCTTTAAAACACTCATGCTCGAGAACACAGCTCCGGCGCCCTCACTCAACATTTGTCTTATCTTCTGCAGATTGAACTCACAGTACAGAGAAGCCAATTAAGGTGCACGGGGAATAAAACTACCCAGAAAAGGCCTTTTCATTCCACACTTTTGTGTTGGAGGAGAGTCTTTAATAAACGATAAAATACATCATAATAAAACTAATATGGCAAAACTGTAACAATTTGGTGATCCAGAACGTTCCACAGTTTCACTGCACAAACAGACACACAAAAACTCTTCTGGGTGGTTCTCACCATCTTATTGTTAAAACCTCCATCCTCTCAGACTATGAGCTTTCTCTCTAACTGTGAAAAACTTTTGTATGTTAGTTTGTGACTGTGAAGGATCTCAGTCATCCAGGTCATCTTGAAGAAAAGATTATTGCAAAAGCATCTAGACTCGTCTCGACTTCGTCTCTAATTCCAAGAGACTTTATCAATACTGAGATCAACTGGCACGAAAGCCAAGCTTATATCTCTAGAGGGAGGGGCTTGACCTGAAACTAACTGTAACTCTGACAAGGCTGTCCTGGTCTCATAGTTGTTAGCTATGAATGGGCAGTGTGACTCCTGATGTGACAGTCGTTAAAGGCTCAGGAGAGGGACAGTGACACTGTTCCATTTAGGTGTTGTTGTTCTAGAGTGAAATTGTTTTGATTTTTGGTTTCAGAACACTGTTGTAAATACCAGATAGCATGAATGTGAGGCCACCTCCACTGTTCAGAGAGGGCTTTTCCATTTTAACAAAAATCCTTCCTTCACACCCCTCTCACTCCCCTCACTGACGACTCATCTGAGCCTTAACGACTGTCACATCAGGAGTCACACTGCCCTTTCATAGCTAACAACTACAGTATGAGACCAGAACAGCCTGGTACAATCAGAGTTAGTTTCATGTCAAACCCCTCCCTCTGGAGTTAAAGCTCAGCTCTCTTACCAGTTGATCTCAGAATTGATAAAGTCTTTTGGAATTAAAGTTGAAATGTCTCCAACTTGAGAAATGGGTCCAGATGCTTTTGCTCTAACCTTTTCATTAAGTTTACAGGTTTATCTCACAAAATTGTATTAAGTTTGTGGTTTTAACAAAGCCCACCAACCTACTTTTTTTTCTTCACACTTTAGCACTACTACCTGTGAAAAACACAAATAGTGATAATAAATAAACTGTATTATTCTTTTCAAGTTATTAACAGGGTACACTGGTTGCTGACATCTTTGTAAAAATCTGAGTTGATTGTAAGGAAACGTGTGTCTCTGCTCTCTCAGGCTCTCGCACATAACTGAGCCACACAAGCTTGCATAAAGCCGGATCCCAGAGCACCTCAGAGCGTCATTAACCAATGCTGCCGGGACTCAATTGAAACCAATTGGAACCCTCCAGGGTCGAAAAAGTCGCCGAAAGGACCTTTTGAGTCCGTATGCGACACCAAGGGGTATCATGTGTTGTTTTTTAACACCCTTGGAGTATACTGTGTTGAAAGTGAATATCAAGCTAGCTTGCTAGTCACCCACCCTCTCACCCACCCACTCATATTTACTTTGATCTATTTAGTTATCGCATTCAAAATGTATTTACAATCATGGTAAGGTCACCAATGGCCTATGTGCCAATAGCTATGTATAAAAAAAATGTTGACCAAAAGACATGGCAAATGATGATAATAGTAATTAATAAACCATAGATACTCTCAACTGTTAGTTAGACAGGCGGTGGCTTTTTCCGAGTGTTTCTGACAGTGGCAGCACCTACTTAGTTTCAATGGATTTCTTTTTGTGTAC